>APFE030413358.1:41799-97592 GCA_000404065.3 Pinus taeda
TGTATTTGAGATGAAGGATCTTGGTGAATTGCATTATTGTTTAGGTCTTGAAGTTTGGAGGGAGCCTGGCAAGACACTGATCACACAAAGCAAATATACAAGGGAAATCATTAAAAGATTCAATATGATTGAATGCAAGGCAACATCTACTCCTTTAGAACAGAATGTCAAATTGTGCAGTGATGATGGAACCAAAGAGGTGAATGGAACTATGTACTGTCAACTGGTGGGAAGTCTGAATTATCTCACCACTACCAGGCTAGATATAGCATATTCTGCCAGCATACTTAGTCATTTCATGGCTAAGCCCTTGTGAAAGCCATTGGAAAGCAGCAAAGAAAGTCCTTCGATATCTGAAAGGAACACTTAATTTTGGTATTATGTATACTGATGAATTTGATGTTGTATTGGCAGGTTATTCTGATTCTGACTGGGCTGGAAATCCAGATGATAGGAAATCTACTATTGGATACGTGTTCAATATTGGTTCAGGACCAATATCATGGAGCAGTAAGAAACAACCAACTGTTTCATTATCATCCACAGAAGCTGAATATAAAGCATTATGCAGTGCTACCTGTGAAGCAATATGGCTTAGAAGGATACTTGAAGATGTTGGAGAAACACAACAAGCACCTACAGTAATCAGATGTGACAATCAAAGCACTATCAAGTTGTCAAACAATCCTATATATCATGCAAGGACAAAACACATTGAGACACAACATCATTTTGTAAGAGAAAAATTGCAATCAAAAGAAATTGACTTATCTTATTGTAATACAAGTGAAAATGTGGCTGACATATTCACCAAGCCTCTTGGCAAGGCTAAATTTGAAATATGTAGAAATAATTTGTACATTGTAGAAAATCCAAATTATGTTATAAGCCTAGCTGAGACTTAGATCAATAGGCATGACAATTAAGAGTATAGTGTCTTGTTCATTGTATGTAGTTGGAATTAAGGGGGAGTGTTGGAAACAAGATGTAATTCCAACCACCTGATTTAATTCTGGATCTAGAAACCAGCGGCTGCATTTAATGAACTTCTAGAAGTCGGTGGATTCATTGAAGCTTCTCCAGTAAGCCACCGACTGAACCCGTCTCCAGAAACTTCTCCAGCTTGTATATATACCTGTTAACTCATGAATAGAAGTGTGTTCTTGTGTTCAGTGTTTCAGAGTTGGTGTTGGTGTGCTGTGCGCCTCTGATCTTTTCATTTTATATGTTTAAAAAAATCAAATTAAAAGTGGAAGAACAAACATTTATTAAACAGATATAATATGTAATATATATCTAATAATGGTCTATATAGATATATGAATACAAATTTAATATGCAATAGCTATCCAATAATTTCTTATAAGAATATATCATCAAAAATATAATATTCAATATATATTGAAATTTATACAATGATTAAGAACATGGAGTTGATAGCAAGTATTATGCACCGTAGATTGGTCTTAAATATTTTATATTAGTTAGATGAGAAAAATAATAAATTTAAAGTTTAATGAATGTTTTAATTATTTACATAAATGAATGAGGAATTTAATTGTCATTTATGATTTTTGTATGGGATATTTTATGGTTGTGTGAGATTATAAGCATCAATACTAGTCATTTTACGTCAAATATACATATTAGGGCTATGAAATTGGTCAGAATATGAAATCAAGGATCTAAGTCCATAAATAAAAGTCCTTGAGCTGAATGGAAACTCCCAAACATAATCTCTTTATCCCACATTTATCTTCTCACTAAGAACATGAGCAATGTTAAAAGGTATTTGCACAAGTGCATGTATTAGGTTCATGAAAATGGTAAGGCAATGAAATCATTTTTCTTGTACCTTGAATGAGGCTTGATAGGCTTGATATCCATTAATGAAGCCGCAAACCACCACACATGGCTATTGTAGGGGATCTTTGGCCTTCATTGAAATCATGATAGTTATGAGGAATCGTGAAAATTGTCAAGGGCTACAATTAAAATCCTTAATCCCTTCAATGAGGTTCCTTAGGTTAAACTTCCATGAACAATGCATCAAACCAATACACATGACCATTGTAAGGGATATTTTATTTACCATTAGGAATGGAGAATTTCTATGACGTCACACCATGGGTGAATCTCTCCACCATGTCATTGGCTAGAGAATGAAAAAAGTGACTTAGTACCTAAATCAAGGTTCTTTAACATGAAAACCATGAACAAGGCCTTAAAGCACCACACACGAAATTTGTATTTGATATTTTTCTTCCAAAAAAAAGTAAATGACCACTATTATGAGGCATTGTTGACAACATATAGGTATGAATTCCTTCATAACCTTTGAAGATGAAATTAAAATCCTATGGCCCTAAATGATTACTCTCCATATTAATGGTAAAGGAAGAGGTCTCTAACTCTCACACATAATCTATATATAGGAGTATTAGACCTTGAATAGGAATGTGATGATATTTAGGAGGATGTAATTACCATAGAATGATGGTAGGGCCCTAACTTTGGTGGGCAGATGGAATGAAGGTTAGAAGGCCTTATATAATGCCTCTAAAGATCAAGGTCCACGAGTGAGGCCTCAAACCATCCCACGTGAATCTAAGTGTATCACCTAATTTGTATATAGGTATTATAATATGATATATTTGATAATAATCACCCAACACAAGGTGATTGTAAAGCCTTAACGTTGGTTGGGTTATGAAGTCAAAGTATTAAGGCCTTGAACAATGATCATTAGGCTCAACTTCCATGAATGGTGGCTAAAACTACCACATATAAACTTTGTACTAGATATTTGGCTTCCCATTCTAAATATGAACATCATTAGTGGGTATTGTCCATTAGTGGGTATTGTGCATGTATGATTTTCATTGAAAATGATTACATGATGAAACCAAGGGACTTAGGGCTTGGATGTTGTTCATTGCGTGAATGGAGCCTCAAATTGCCACACATGATCATTGTAGGACATATTTATCCTTTCACGGAAAATATCTGAGCATTGGTAAGAGGTATCGTACACTACATATAGCTATCATAACCTTCATAAAATTGGGAGATGAAATTAAAGGCCCTGAGTTATGGATTACATTTCATGAGATTAATGATGATGAAAGAGGTCCCAAACTAGGGAAAATTTGATTAAGAATGTGATTATTGTTGGGAGAAATTTCCCCATACACTGATCATGAAGCCTTGAGATGAAAGAAAAGAATAGAACTTAAGCCTCGAATAATGCTCATTAGAATCAAGGCCCATGGATAAGGGATCAAACTTAGTTGGGTTACTTTATATTTCGACATTCTATCAGGATATATTGAATATATGATGCAGATGAAAAGAAGAAGATATGAATCCATCATAGATATTATTAGTCCCTACCATTTGGCAATGGCATGGGAATATAGTAATCAAAATTTGGAGGTTAGTATTAGTTTAATTATTTTTAAGAAAATTTTTTAGGTCAACGATATATATTTCACACTACATTATTTTTGTAGTCTTATTTGGCCTCTTCCCGAGGCAGGGAGGCAAAACCATATATGTTTGCTTTGCATTTTGACGCATTTTGAAACTGGTTGCTTGGCATTTTGAAACTGGTGAACTAATGCTTACATTAGTTGATAACATTAAATGCTATCTCATAAGGGTATTAGTATAGCTCATAAGGGTATTAGTATAAGTTGAAATTCACACCATGCCCTAACACGTTGCCTACCGTGACGTGTCAAAATTGCCTGTGTGTGAAAATTGTAAAATTGTAATTTGCATGAGACCAACTGAATTTGTATAGAGCCTTCTTAAGCTGATATTGTTTACTTGCCTGCAAATATTGTATAGAGAATTCTTAAGCTTATATCATTTGAATAAACCAGGGCTTAACCAGCAAACCAGGTTCCAGGGCAGAGGAGAGCTTGCAGAGGAGATCTATGCAACAACACAATAGGGAGAGCTATTAAGCATCACAAAAAATTGTCAACAATTGTTGCAACTGCAAACAACATAGCCTTCCTTGCTGTCACTTATAATCTGGACCTACGATTTTGGAAGAAAACTCACCCACCATTATCGGGTTGCCAGAGGACGGACGGTTATTTCTGATGGGCCAACAGCTCTTTGATATGAATATTTAGATATCTTCTTTTATCTTCTTCTTTCATGTCATCAACAAATTGGTCTCCATCCTATCTGGACTTTGGTTGGCCTTAACATATACCTGGTCTTCTTCATGACTGAACTGGGATTTGAGTCAGAAGTTGCTTGGCCTTAGCACGGGCTTTGAGTAGGAAGTTGCTTGGCCTTAACACGTCTCTCGTCTTCTTCATGACTATACAGTGACCCGAAGTCTTGGGTTCTGAATCGGAAGTTGTAGAAAAGAACTTGGTGGGCAGTGTGAATTAGGTTTGCCATGAGATCTTGCATCGTCGTCTGAGGAAGGAAGCCTAGAATTGGTTAGCCTTATTGAGATCTATCAACCCTAAATGGAGTGTCTCCACTATTAAATATGCTCTCTCCACTATCAGATGTTCTCTCGTGACTACATGTACGATTCTAGGAAGCTCAAATGATCAATAATTTTGAAAGCTTTGAGGCCAAATTCCACGCGTAGTAGTAGCTGGAATGGAGCCAACAAAGGCAGGCACATCTTCTTCCTCCTTAAATTCCCCACGATGATCCTTTGTAGCTAACCAAAATGAATCTTCTACAATGCAAAAGAAAATTGTTGTCATATTGAGATCTGTCAACCCTAAATGAAGCGTCTCCACTATCAAATCTACTCTCGTGACTACATGTACAATTCCAGGAAGATCAAATGATCATACCTCTAGTGGTGAGCCTGGATAGATTTCTTAGTCCATCCTCTGTGAAAAACTGTGTTTGTGTTTGGTAACTGAGTTTCTTCAAGGCAATCATTCTCAGGTTACACCTCTCGATGAGGCAGGAGGCATGTGTAGCGCATGAAAATGTAAATTTTATAAATTACAGCTACCACATAGCATAGTAATCACCCTACACAAAATGCTATGTGGGACCCACCATGAGGGCCATGTGTCTCATCTTTCCATTTATCAAAACTCTGCCCTCCTTAACCTCGACCTTATTCATTCCTCAGTCGCGTGCCATCCTTGAGGCCCTCCTTAACCTCAGCCTTGTTCATTCCTCAACCTCGTTCATTCCACGATAGAGTCCATGTCTCTACAACTTATGTTGCATATATTGTTAACCTTTTCAAAAACCTCGTACATTTTCTCAATTGGTGTTCTGTTGCAGTGGTTTTCAATCTTTTGCTTATTTTGTAATCATTCTATAAGGTAACATTTTCTTTTCCTCTGATAATCTATATTGTTTTCTTAGCGCTTTTGCTTCACTGGTTTTATTTATGTACGAATCTATGATTATGCTTCAATGGGATACCTGTTTGATTTGGGTGTTACTTGGCCTATGTTCTGTCATTAGAGACTTTAGCTCGACCCAAGCAACCACATGCAAGGTTTTCATTATCAACCATCAACAAAACCTTGCGGTAGAAGCATGTGGTTAGTAACAAGAATTCTGGACATATGGTTAGCCCTTTCAATATGAATCCTAGTAGTATGGATGTCTCCCTGAATAATATAGAATTCCTAGCTAGATGGAGGGAGGGAAGGCTGCAAATGAATCTGAATGTCACCTACTTGCTTGTGGCTCGATGAGTATAATAGTGCTAGGCAATGGCAGGATGCGTATAATAGTGTTAGGCAATGGCAGGCCTTTCCTTCCTTTATTTCAATAGTATTCTTTCTCTCTCACCCTAGGGGGACTTGACTTTGCCTAAGGGGGAGACATAAGCTAGTGAGAAACCTAGGCTCATTCTATAAGAGCTAGAGAGTTTACAGAGTTATTATTTAATAAATTCGAAATGGTTGTTAAAGCCAATGATACATTAGAATTTCTTTCTCATTGCTTGCTTCTCAAATATCAATTTCATATTTGAAAAGGAATATCTTGAATAGTCATAAAATTTCATGCTAGTTTGAAGTTTATCTATCACTGTAATCTCGTATTTCATACCAGATAAGCATGGTTGATAACCCTACTACTATCTAAATCTCTGTTTTGCAACTTACTTTTGACTAGGTCCCATATCTGGAAACATCATTAAGATTCATCTCGGATCTGTTTTATTTGAGTCCACCCCTTTTCCACTGTATAAACCTTCAAGGGTTGAACTTATATGTTGCATATGCAAATCTACCTTGTGAATGAATGTACAGAATGCTCAAAATCCATAATTATGTTGCACACTCCATTTCTATGAACACCAAAACCATCGAATATTATGTGGATTGGGATGTAATTGTTTGTGTTTTTACACTGAAGAATTATTGAATTCTAAACTATAATCAGATATGGTATAGGGTGACCCTAATACAACCTGTAAAAGAATTTGTAATCTTGCTTTCAAATTGAGAGTTAAAGAATCACCCTAGCTTCTTTGTTATGTATGTGGACCTTAAAATCATAAGCAAACCGTAACAGTGAGATCAATACTCTGTTTATCTTTCCTGGAGTTACATGCATCTGTTGTAACCCAATCGACTAGATAGGCACTGCTAATAACCATACTACCATCTAAAACTATGTTTTGCAACTTACTTTTGACTAGGTAGTAAATCTGGAAACTTCATTGGGCCAAATCTTTGCATGGCATTAGCCCGGTCTTTGCTGAAAGGTAGATATGTGATGGGTGAGTAGACTGTAGGTTGCTGCTAGTGAAATTTTGATTACATATAACATCCACTGAGATTTTGAAATAGACATATCAGAGTTGTCTGAGTGTTTTCTTTTTCTTTTCATGGAAAAAAATCACATCACAGGTTATCAGGTTATCATATTATAAATAAGACAACCAATACATGAATTCAATAGGCATGTAGTATCTCCATCATGTCCAGAGCAGGAAAAAAAATGAGCAACAAACTTTCTGCAGATGTCTTAGTTTTTCCTTACATATTCATCAGCTGATACTAAGTACTAACCTCTAATCTATACCTTGTACAAATATGCTTGTATATCAAATCATATAGGGGCAAATACAAAAGGTTGCAGATAGAAAAAAAATCAGCTACTTGAGCCAGTAACGATCCATAAAACCTGTGGCAATGAAGTCATAAAAAAGATAAGAAATTCATAGTGCTGGAAAAGACCCTGCAGTCCGCAACACACCGTGGCTTATGATGTTGTAGTGAATTCTATCATGAATCATGGCGAGGACCTTTTTAGACAGGGCGTTTGCATGTGAGTTATTTTCCCAGTAAACATGTTCAAAGGATATACAATGAAAGGATTTACTTAAGCCAACGATCTGACGCATCTAGCAGAGCAACAAGGGGACGGAAAGTGAAGCTTTGCCATTGATCCAATCTATGGCGACCCGTGACTCTCCAAAGATATGAGTCAATTCAATATTGAGCCTCTTTGCACAATATACAAGCCACCATAAGGCAATCACCGCAGCCTTAGTGTTTTTACCAATACCACAACTCCGATAGAAATGGTATTGGAGTACATGTGAGATCTCAACACGAGCACCACTACCGCATCGCCTGCATTGGGCAGCTCCAACAAAAAAACATGGCAGAAACATAGCATTTTGTGCAATGGCCAAGGATTTGTAAGATTCTTGTAAACCTTCTGATCATATTCACTAGAAAGAACTCAAATCTTGTCACTAATACAGACAATGTTAGAAGGATGTTTCAAAAGCTTCCTCTTGTAATCTATCATCTAAAACTTATGATCATCTTTGTTTTGATTTGCTTGAATAATTTGTTTCACATATAGTTGTTTCAGATTCTCTTAATTCTCAATCTACTAGTTCAAATGGTGGTCAAGGAAAAGAGGGTTGCATCACTCAAATAGAAGAGTAAGAGCATAAAGATGCTTTTCATGATAGTTATGTGTGGGATTCCAATTTTGATAAAAATCAATTGCAATTGACGATCTTCCATTCGAGTTTTCTGCTTTCCGCTTCCCCCTTATCAAATTATTCATCATTTCCTAATATGTTTAATGAGTCTCAATAATAGCTTACTCTTTAGATAGGCATTGGTAATGTTCTATGTTATGTATGTTGACCTTAAAGGAATAAGCAAACAATAACAGTGAGATCAATGCTCTGTTTATCCTGCCTGGAGTTACATGCATTTGTTGTGACCCAATGGACCAGATTACTTTTGGGTTTTCTGAATGTTACTTCATTTTCTTGGCATTTTCTACGGAGCCCGGAGATCAGGGAAGCATTGGAAAAGGTATCATTAACCCTTTTCTTGTCACCCATTGCAATGTCAACTTAATTGTCATTAGCTATGCAGATTTCAGCAGCCCTACAATCTACGAAGTCATTTTCAGATATCTTCTCTCTTACGTTTATTTAACATCTGCCCTGTTAATATCAAATCGCACCTCTGTGATGGACTTTGTGCATAACCTTCGTGCCTTTGCGGAAGCCATTTACCACGCAATTCCTTTGTCTCTAGGTCAGATGCTTTTCTCAGACCTGTCCTTCGATCACTTGGGCATTTACTCTCTGGGGACACAAGATTCAAGGTATTGGTTACTGCAGAATCTCTTGGAGTAAGTGTTTCACAGTCAGATGGAAATGTAGTTTGAAAAGGTGGATGAGCCGGGGCTATTTTACAACTACATATGGCAGTCCTAGTGGGTTCTCTGTTTTCAGAACTTGGTATACCGATTCAAGCATGAGCTTTTGTGCTAATTCTGTTGCGTATTTATAATTAGTGAAATATGAAGCAAAGCTTGAGGATGGAACACTCGTGGCAAAATCCCGAGAAGACGGTGTGGAGTTTTATGTCAATGATGGTAAATTTTGCTCAGCTGGGCAAAAACTGTAGATTTTCCCAATAGCAGATGGGCTTTATGTCACTATTTAAGCTGCTTAAAAAGCTTGTTTCGCCATCTTGTTACCTTCTCAACAATTTATGTGCGTTAAGGTTTCAATCTAATCTATTATTACATTTGTGATCTACACGACACTTTTGTCCTGTTATTGCGAAGGCAGTCAAAACAATGAAGACAGGAAAAAGTGTGATTCTCACCATAAAACCTACGTGTAAGCTAAAAGCTCCAAACTCGGTTTGTTCTATATTGCTTTGGCTTGATATTTTACCTTCCAATGTTGAACTGTATATATGCACTTCTAAGAAGAATATTTGTGTGTGGGTACTCTTTTGGCAATTAGGTAGTTATCTTTAATATATTTTGAATACTGCTTTTCCATTGTTAGTATTGTCATGAATCAATCCCCGTGCACATCATATCATGGGTCAGATATATGTCTATGTATACATATGGTTAGTGGCTTATGAAATTAGGCTTCGGTTATCATAAGGAGTAAAAAGATTTCATTTTTATTTTAGATTTCATTTTCATTTTATATTTTATGCTTATTTATATACATGAAGTTATTTTCGGAATTAAGTTTCTTCGTTCTTTTGATTTTTTTGTCAATAAGATATGGCTTTTTTCTTTTAATAGAATGCATATGCTTTTCTTTCTGCTTCAGGCTAAGCTCTACATGTAATATTCTATTTCTCTCCATTGTCAGTTAGTGCATGACTAAATAGTGAGGAATTGTTCAGGCTAAGCTCTACATGTAATATTCTCTTCTCTCCATCGTCAGTTAGTGCATGACTAAATAGTGAGGAATTATCCAATTCTTGTTAGCTTGGCTGAAAATTTTATGTCAAATAGTTTAAAGCACCCAAGTTTATAAAAATAGTTTGGAGTACTCAGGTTTGCTCTTTTTGCTGTTTGCTGGGAAGTCCATGCCACGTGCACATGTTTTGTAGAGCTCCCATTACAGTGACTAATTTTCTCTCTTTTGAATCTGCAATCTAATGTCTTCCTGTCTCTAATGTCTTCCTTTAGACAGGATTTGGCTATCTGCTTGTTACGGTTGCCTTACAAATGCATAGTTTTATTATTTTCTTTTGGTAACTACACTTAGATACATGATTGCAATAGAAAAACTAACCTAATATATTGATGCTCAGATGCCTTTGGTGGGCGGGGTGAGGATGCTGAAGAGTGGTTTGCTGCGATTCCTCTGAATGCTACTATCACTATGAGTTTGGAATTAGCAATTAAAATTATTAGTGATTATGAGGTACACTTCCTTTGTTATGACTGATTACACATATATTTTTGCTCATATTTTTGGGTAGTTTTATATTTTCTCTCTCCAGTAAATTTGTCGAATCATATTTGTATTTCCAATTCATCTTCAAGGTTGCAGAATCGGTTGGAGTAAGTGTTTCACAGTTAGATGGAAATGTAGATTGAAAAGAAGGTTGATGAGCCGGGGCAGATGTACAATCATGTAGGGGTATGAAAAGGACACTGAACTGCCACTAACACAAGGCAATTGTTGTGTCACAAATTCCATTTTTCTTGACGATAGAACAGGTGGATTATGTTGTTTCTTGTTATAGCTTGTCCCTTATTTTGCTTATGTGCATTTAATAATCACTTAAGCAAGCTTGACTTACATTTTGATTAATTTTCTAATATTTGGAGTGCATCTGATTGGATTATAAGGAGGGATTCGGTATTAATGGCAGCCTCCCCAATTCTAGAAGTATGTATGCAATCACTACTCACTGATTTTGGGAAAGTATGTACTTCTAAACTTGGGCTCTGGTTTTGACTGTAGACTTGGTTTTGGTGGAGCCTTGTTGGATCTCTTATATGTTTGGGAGAATTCTAAAAAGTAACTACCATGGAGGTTGCTATCTGATCTTGACTTTTCAGGCTGTCCAAATTTGGCAGGGACTTGCTGCCTCTGCAGCCATCCTTGTTTTACCTTCAAACAGATTGAGAGAGTGTGACTCAGGATGTTGCTTAAAGGCCAACACTTCCTCTAGTCTTTAATCTATCAAACTTTGTAGAATTTGAACCACGATTTCGCTGCGTGATGATCTCCATCATCAAATACAAATGTAACCTTCAATTGCTGCTATTAATGGTTGTCTTCTGGCACGAATCCCCATTCCAAAATCGCATCACATGTTAGAAGGGAAAGTTATAATTTCCTTCTTGCAAAATCCCATTCGAATTCAAACTCCTATTTTCACTGTCACAGTCTCCGGAACTCAAAAACCTTCATACTCCAGGGTTCAACCTGCTAAACAACGAGTTTAATAATTCAATTCCCATTGCTTCAACTAACAGGCCTGGGTTTTGGTATACATTTCTATTTAGGTATGATTTCGTCTCTTTTCAAACTTGCATCACATATTTCGAAGTGAAAGAAAATGAAAAAATAAAAAACTGCTCTTTAATTGAAATATACAGACCTGAGATCATCAATCCTGCGATAGACCACATAGGAATTCGCATACCTTTTAACTCCAATTCCCCTGCGCGATCCGCTACTCTCTCCTCTCGCATCCCTCCTAGATTTCTCGATCTCGCCAGGGTACATATACATACGATAAAGAAGAAATTGATTCGAATCACAATGACAGATCATTATTCTCGCAATTTGAATCGAATTACATTGATGAATCAAATCCTCGAAATTGATTCGAATCACAAGGACGCATCAGTATCCTATAATTTTAGGCAAAATCTAAACAGACCACCTCTAAAATTATGTAACTCTCTCAACTAAATAAGAAATAAGAAAAGTGAAGGAAAACTAACCACTTTGTTCTTATAAATTTAATTTTTTTTTCAACCAAAATTATTTATATATAGATATATATTCCAATCACCCGGGTATGATAATTTTTATATTTCTAATTTACATTCATCTTTTTACTCTCTTTAAAATATGATTATATTAGAAAAATGAAGGAAAACTAACCACTTGGTTCTTAAACAACTATACATATTTGAGAAGCGATTATATATGTTTTCTTTTCTTTCAGATATTGAATTAGATAAATGTATAATATGAACATACACCAAGCTTGTAGTGTACATGGCTAGTTTGTCGAGCTTGGAATTAGGTTTAGCTGGACCACAATAATAGTTTTGAGTAACATAATATGGTTAATAGTTTTCTTCCAAAGCATTTTCAATAGAGTTTGGTTTTAATAATATTTTTAATTAATAAAAACATAATAATTTTTTTTAAAATTAAACAAGCTTGCAAAACATACATATAATAATAACTATAATATTTTTAATTTTTAATTAAATAAATATATCGTAATTTTAAAGGTAATAAACTATTGTTTTTATATAAATTTTAAATTATTTCAAAATAAAATTATATATAATACGAACATAAAATTATTATTTTTTATTGTTTTCTAAAAGATATGATGATAATGATTGACATACACTAAGATCAATATGGTCTAGAGGACCATAAAAAAGTAAGATATCAATTATAATTTTTTAACATTTTATTTCTATGTTCAAAAAGAAGTTTGCCAAGTTAATAGGTCAAGAAGGTTGGTAGTGTGCCAAATCTTTTGAAAGTTAGATTGAATATGATTATAATATGGACAATGTAAGAGGAAATTGCTTTCATCTTCAATTCTCTTGGGATCCAACTAGTCACAAACTCTTCCATCTCATGGTGTTTTGGGAATCGATCAATGCATAGTTTTACTATGAAGCTCATGATAATTAGTTATAATATTGAAAATATTCTTTTTCTTCTTAACATTAGTCAAAACAGAGAGACAGTTTTGGTTTTTGGGATTGAGGTTGATGACCTCCTTAAATATCGTATTTTCTTTTTTTCCTCCAACTCTTTATTTCCCTACAATTTCTTCTTTAATTTGGAAGTAATAATATTTTTAATATTATCCAAATTCTACTCATGGGGTGTAGAGTAGGTGGCATCAGGTGCTCTCTTAAGAAACTATGTGGCATAATAGTCACCAATTCAAAACTCCATGGGAAAAAATCTAGCCATGCTAAGGGATGGTGTGGTCCATGTTGGGTGTAATCCCTATGTGATTTTAACAGCTAAGATACCACTGAGTTGCAGATACTCAAGATACAAGTTAGACATACCAGTCATTACAGGACTCACATAACCTATAAAACAAAAAATTTCTTTGAATCATACACTATGATCTCCCCCATTATTGCCTAATAGTCTAGCTAAGACTAGGCATCCTTATGCTACCCTCGCTTATGTCAAAGGTGGAGATTTTGGCTAAAGTTGGAAGAAATTTTAGGAAGCATATTGGCATCCATGTTGTATAATTTTTTCTTATACATAAAATACCTATTCATAGCCATGTTTTCAAATGGGGAAAAGATTGCTTCAATAAGGAGGATACGGTAGGGAGCATTTACTTTAGTCTTGAGGCTGTGGGTTATAAACAAAATCTTTTGTCCAGTATTCACCTATTACTCTTTGGATATACCGTAACCCAAAACCTTATTTCCATATAAAATAGCATGAGTGGCAAGAGTCTCAAAGAAGAGATTATTTTTACTACCATTCCAAAAATATGTCAACTTGCAATTGTTTTTCAATTCCATAGTAAGATTTCCAACTTCCATCTATCCTTTTCTCAATGTTATAATTCAAATTGAACTTCTAGGATGTTAATTGCCAAATATTTGTATGAAGAAACTTCCTCTAAGGAGTTATTTTCATAAATGGAGGAACCATAGGTGATATTTTTAGATTTAATTATCATGAATTTAATTTTGTCTATATTTATTGTCATATCCATCTTTGAACAAATCTTGGAGTATTTTAAGTTTCTTGTCAATATCGTAATGGTTCCTTGCCAAAAGAACAATATTGTTATCATAAAGGACAAGATTTATGAACATACTATTGAGTGTGGTTCCAATACAATCTACATCTTCCAAACATTGTTCAAGCTCACCAATTTATATGTAAAAAAGGGTAGGATATAAGGGATATCATTGATTAGCTCCAATATTGTATTGAGAAATGGCAACAAGAAATTCTAGTTTAATTAGTCCTTGAATTAAAATGAGAATTAAAATCAAATTCTATTCTCATAAACACTTCTAAATAGATAATTAAGTTTAATTAACTTAATTAGCTTAGTAATTTCAAGTTGGAAGTCTCTATAGTCATATATATGTTCTCCCTAAGTTTAGGGGTCCAGTATGACTTTAATTTGAGTTGGAAAATAGATTACTAATTTTACAGAGTTAAGTTCAGTTAAATTAGTTCCGAACTATTTGAGGAACTAATAGAGGACTAATAGTTACTTGGCACACTAGTGCATCCACTAGTGCTACTCCAGTTAACTAAAGATTCTCTCATCAGAAACTCATGCATGTCGATTCTGATAAAGACCCAGTTAAGACTAGACTGCAGAGACAGTGACTATTAGTTGTATTATTTACTGTAGCGTAAATATCATACATGCATCAGACATTGATCCAATGCTTAGATTGTGTAGTTTTGGAAACATGATTTCCCTTTAAATACAGGTTATTTATCGTAGGAATTACGCAAGATATTAGGGGCTTCGAGAGCTGCTGAATAGGCTAAGGATTTGGCTTGAGCTAGCTTGTGAGCTGAGAGAGTTGAGCATACTTGTGTGGAATTGTTCTAGCGAGAAAAAGATTTGTATCTTCACTCATATTTCTGATATACGAAATACGGGTAGTAGGGTTTTGAGCAGTGCCTTTCCCCAAATACATCTTGTGGTATGTTCCATTGATTTATCTTCTCCTTGTTCATATTCTTTTCATTGATCCTTTTGTTTCTATTGGTTGAAAGTACAAGTAGATTCTTGTCCTATTCTTTAGTACATTACATGAGCTTATGAATCTACCAAATTTTCTACATGGTATTGGAGCTTAATTCAATATACTAGAGGGCATTTTGAAGTTTTGAGTTTTGGGTTATAGGTGAAGTTCAAATTTGCAATACATACTTCAGGATTGGTAGATGACACTCTATAGTTTGTGGCTCAAGTATTCCTTGGAAGACAGCTCAAATTTTATATCCTGGAGGGACAGAATGGAGGTTGTGCTAGAGAATAATGGCTTGAAGGAATTCATTGATCAAGAAATTCCTAAGCCAGCAGCACCAAATGCATAGAATATGGTCGAATGGAAGAAGTGTGTGGTGAAGGCGAGGATAATCCTTGAGGGGGTTCGAGACCACATTGTCTCGAGTCTCCATGGCAAGGAAACTCCATATGCTATTTGTTATCCTGTGTCAATTCACAATATGTTTCAGATGTTAAACTTTCATCTATGATTTGAAACTCAATGCAACTCAGTGGCTAGGATTCTGGATTGAAATAAGCTTGCATATCACAAGTGATCTCCTCAATCAATTCATGGGAAGGCTTCCCATTTATGTTGTTGACAGCTCGCTTATCTGCTTGCTTCTAGTTTTCTCTTATTTTTTCAAATGAGGAGAAACATAAGGGTAAAGAGTGTTGATAAAAGAAGTTAATTGTCTTATTCATGCTCAACATCAAAACTAAAATACTGTTGGTTTCTCATCTTAGGAAAGTTTTCCCTCGGTAATTGAAATGAACTAAAACATAAAGGCAAAGACCTTTCACCTAACTTGAATTTTTTTTCACTTTCTTCATTGTTGTCACAGCTAATATGTATAGGTTGAGTGCTATAATTGAGTTGTTGTAACTAAACTTATTCCTAACAAAAACGTGTCATTGATTTCCTTGAAGATTCAGCCTCTATTTCAACAACATAACTATCCTCATATTTATCATACTTGGGTAACTCATCATTATAAAGAATGACGTCAAGCATACACATTAGATTAGCAGATTGCTTCTCCACAGGTTGATCTACAAATCCATTTTCATGACTGTACATAAATAAATACATAAAACAATCATTTTCTGATCTTCAATAACTGGGATTAGCAGCAAAATGGTTAGGGTCAGCAACCTCTCCTTCTTCTTCAATAAGTGGGACATGGTGTTTTTGAATAGTAATTTCATCTATCATGGTGATATTTCACATAATTTCTTCCATTTTCCTTACCAAAATGTCAATATTCACTTATGAAGATGTCAGGTGTTCC
This sequence comes from Pinus taeda, assembly GCA_000404065.3. Lineage (NCBI taxonomy): Eukaryota > Viridiplantae > Streptophyta > Pinopsida > Pinales > Pinaceae > Pinus > Pinus taeda. Next base: position 57,839 of record APFE030413358.1, read on the forward strand.
TTTTATATATTCTCCCTCTCTGCTTCCTTCGACTTTGACCTTTTGACCAGCAGATTAGCTTCCACAACTATTGCATTATCCTGCATTTATTCAAGTGTCATAGTGTTGCTTTATCTCAATTAAAACTCCATTTCTAGATCAAAGACATTTGGGTAATGTAAGAGAGCTAAACCAAGAGACGATTTTCTATCATAGGCATTGAATGGTATACTTTATTGAACCTCGCTGAAAAGTGTTGCACTATTTCTCCTGACTTTCTTTTCAAATGATTATATTCCTCTCAAATTAGAAAAGGATTACTCTTGACCACACATTTATTACGGAAAACTTTCACAAACTGATAGAAATCGAGAATTCTTGCAGTTGGCAAGTTTTTGGACCATTTGTTAGCTTCACCTTGCAAAGATAAAGAAAAAATCCTGATACTGACATCATCTTCTTCAACCTCAAAAATGTCAAGAAAATATTCAAAATTCTGAATGTATTTTCCAACAGTGATATTACAATATTCTCCATCAAACCTGCAAAGATATTTTTAATATTTTTTAGGGAAATCATGGAGTATAGGAGGTAAGATGAGTGACTTGTATCTATATGACATTTTATAAGGTGTAAGAGTATGGACAGAACCTATAGGATTAATATTGATCTCTTGAGGCTCATCAAGTGAAGATGATCATCATAAGATTCAAAAAAAGGATCTTGGCCAAGATCAAAATTTGTATTCACAATATTCAAAGGAAAGAAATGAAATGCAGGTTTGTGATATTTTCTTGAATACAGTATAGTTTGAAAAACCTTATTGACATTCTTAGGAATATAGAAGAAATAATTTACAATAAAGCATATTATATCTTGGATGAAATTCCAACTTGAATACCTGATCTTCCCATATTGTCCTTTCATTTTTCTCTTGGTAAGGTTCATCCTCGAGTGGAGTCCTTGAATTAAATTTGAAACTGATTTGGAGTCGTCAGGTGAATGATTTCAACTTTCTTGTGTCTGATCGTTGTCCACCATCAACAATCAGATCTGATCCTTGTCGTTTCTTTCGCAGGGAAGATATGATCTTGCGTTCCCTGGATATGGTGCCATAATATTATCCTCCACAATATCCCAAGGCTGAGAAAGGAGATCGACAGAGGTAACCTTAAACCACTTAGTGTTCAGCAGCTAGCGCTGCTAAAACAGAGAGGGCTCTCTCTACAAAGCTCACATGCAAATATTACTGGAGTGGGAAAAATATATTAGGCTAGGTATGTTCAGCTCTAGGGTTTTGAAATTTAGGATTTTACTAGATCAGGAGTGAAAATCAAGGAATTAAGTCAAAAGATCAAAGGTTTTAGTTGCAAGAGATATAAAGGAGTAGGGTAGGTATGCCCTTATGATACTTTGGGGTTTTGTCGATGTAGTGTAGTGTGGAAAAGAAAAGATTCAAAATTAGCATGGCAAGCATGAATTCATTTATCAAAATACTAAGTACAAAAAATGATATTCCTAACCAAAATAGAGCTTAGTTAAAAGAATTCTACATAAAACCTCTTAGGAAAATCACTAAAGAAGGAAGATATGGAAAAGGGACTTGTATATCATTCATATAGAACTATAATAGAGAGAAAACATCATTAGAAACTCACAACACAAGAATTCTGAAATAATAACTACAACTATCCTTTGATTTTCTATAAAAAATGATGAAGTACAAGCTACAAGAGTTCTACTCTATGATGTCCAACCCTTTCTCTAACTTAGATTGTGTTAAATATAGATTAAAATATTAGTTTTTCCTTCTCAGGAGTCAAATCCAACATTCAAGGAACTTCTTACAAGAATATCTCCAACCATACCTAAGACTAGGGAGGTTAGAAACCAACTCCCAATTTGGTGCAAAACTAATTCATTTGACCATAAGAACCGATACAAGCATGAATATACTTAGGTTTTACTTTGACAAACATAATTACACCTCAATGCATCATCACAACCCCTAAAATGACAAATTACATCAGCAAAAGTCGAACTGGACTGAGAAAACTGAGAAAAATGAGTTCCAGGAAAAAATGTAGTGAATTGCCTGAAAACATAGCGTGTGTGGAGAAAATGTAGCATGCTGCTTGTAAGTGACTTTTGGAGGAGTTTCGGAGCTACAAATCAAGATCTAAAAAATGCTTGAGAAATCGTTGCCTGTCTACTACACCATAGAATCTTCATGGACTGAAAAGTATTACTTCTAGACCTCCAAAAACCATTTCTCCCGCAACTACTCAAAAAACGTAGTGTGCTTCTGAAAAACATGGCAGAAATGTGTTTTTTGGGTACTTTTTTAACTTTTGACCTAGAAAAAGTTGCTAACATGGATATCCAATTAAATAACTTTAATGTGCAGGTCATAAGGAATCCAAAAATGTAAAATTTTCGTGATTTGGATGCATCTAGCGAAAACGTAACATGAGACACGCTACCTTTTTTGCCCAAAAATTGTGTAAAATTTCCAAAATGCTCAAAATCTTCAAAAAATTTCAAAATATGTGAAAAGTGTTTGAAATTTCTTCCTTGGAGCTAGGTAATGATTCTTCAAGCTATGAGTGAAGACTCAACCAATAACTCAAGCTTTTCCCCCTTGTTTTGCTGAATTAGGGTTTCCTTTAGTTTTCTCTTCAACTATTGAATTCTGATTTGGGAAACCCTGTTTTTGGTGTAATAATGTCTAGTCATGTGCCTTTGCACATTGGTGGCCCTGTTGGCCCTTTTAAGGGGCTTCTCCAAGTTGCAATTAAATTTATCCAGCCAATACTCCCTATTTTTCTCAAAATCTTGTTCAATGTATTTGTTAATGTCTTGTTTCTCCAAAGGTGTATATGTCCACTCATTTGATGTCCTTTCCTCTTCATGCCCTTGGTTCTATATCTCCTTGGTTGTATGGTTTCTTTCCTCCCTCCGTTATTCACAATTTCAAAGAAAAAACCCTAACCACAAAGATGGGAAAATAGAGTTTTTTTAGAGGGAGTAGGGGATTGTGATTAGTATATTTAGGTGAGGGAATGAAGGGGTTAGGGAAGAGATATGTGGGTAATAAAAATTTGGGAGGTAGGGAGATGTGTTACAAAGTTTAGGGAGGTGAAAAATCATGAAAATAGTGAATGGATTTCTATAGGGAATTTAAACACAGTCTTAACCCGAAAACTGCCAAAAATCTAGCATGGAGACTCGGGTTAGGCCTAGGGGTTAGTGAAATGAGTGGGGAAGGGAAATGAAGGTTGTGGTGAATGTGTTTGAGTATGAGGAAGGGTAGGATAGGTAAGGAACTAAGAAATTGTTTCCAATTTCGAAATATGGATCTTCACCCACCAAAACGTAGTGTGGCATCTATGGGAGGTTTTAACCACTCAAACAGGGAAAACAATTGATGAAAGAAGATGGAAATAGCTTCAAATAACATGTCAATCAGCTAATCAAACCTTTACTAGCCCCAAAAAAACCCTGCAGATGAAATCCTTGCTTTTGGGAGTGAAAATGTTGTAGACAATAGAAAACACCTTTTGAAGTTGCAATTCAGTGTTGAACGTGATTGGATGACCTTTATTGATGTGTTAGTGCTCAATGCCAATGAAATTAGCAATATAAATTCTTGTATGGTCTTTTTAAGAGTAAATTTCACCTTTTGTATTTGTCATGGCATGACATCATCCTCCATTTTGAAACCAAAGTGAATTGTTTTTTAGTAATAATTTTATAAATTGAAGTAGTACCTTTACCTGTATTTCATATGCATCCTAACATGTTAACTCCCTTATGTGTGGACTCAAGACCATAGACATGGCCTTTTTAAGCTTAAAACTTACATAATGATGACAATTACAAGTGATGACCTAGACCAATACCTATAGGACTATTTAACTGATCCATGACCTGTAACAATTGAAAAATGACATGATCATGATGAATAATGATAACCATGAATGTTGAAGGGAGTAGCATTGACCTAGACACACCAACCAATGGTCAAATTTTTTATTTTAAGACTTACTGAAACCATAAGAAACTTGACCTAGGACCCTAACAAAAACTTTGAAAGAGCACATTTGATTACTGGTGACTAGAAGGACTCATAGACACTAAAATTATGTGGAAAACATTGATGGACTTGTATCAGAACAACAATGACCAATGGAAATTGGTGCTAAAGGGAAAAATTCAAAAAATCAAAATGGAGAAAGGCGAGACGATTCCAAAATACTTGACCAAGTTAACTTAGTATTGTGATGAACTTAAAAGTGTTGGAATCATTGTTTTTTAGGATGATATGGTGAGTCTTTCTCTTCTAACACTCCCAAAGAGTTGGCATAGTTATTAGACATTGTGAATGGTCGGGAGAAGCTATCAGATTGGGAACGACTGTGGTTGGATTTTACGTAGGAGGAGATCACAAGGAACACCAGGGATGGCCCTTAGCGATTAACGCAAAGAAGGGGAAAGGGAAAGATTCTAATTCCAAATCAAATTCTTATCATGGAGATAAGATGAAAGACATGACGAAAGTCAAGTGCTTTCACTATCCTGAACTGGGTCATTTCCGTACACATTGTCCACTAAAGAAGTCCAAGAAGAGGTCCTCAGGATGAGCGATAGGTGAGGCTTTGACCTCTCAATTCAAATTGAACTTTTTCCTCATTACATGCATGGTTTCATCAATGATGGGAAGTGTATGGTACTTAGATAGTTGAGCTTCATTCCACATGACTGGCGACAAAGAGTTACTTAGTGACTTGGAGGCGAAAGATCTCCATATGCATATAGAGATTGGTGACAACGGGAAGTATATTGTTATTGGATTGGGCGGGATTAATTTTTAGAGGGAGCATGGGGGTACACTCACCTTGAATAATGTTATGTATGTTCCCGGGCTGAAGAAGAACTCGGTATATGTTTCCATGCTTGAGGATAGAGGCTATGATGTGATCTTCTCGAAAGGAAAGGTGTTCCTTCAACACATAGCCATGGGTCAAGTAAAGAAGATAGGGATTCTGGTGAAGAATCTCTATAAGCTAGAGGTAGAGGAGTGTGTTTCTTTGAGCACAAAAGTAGAAATGGTGCAGAGTCGAGATGTTGGCAAATTATGGCACAGACAATTGGGCCGCTTGCTTCAAAGGGCTTTGAATATATCACATCAGATCTCTATCTCTCTTCCCAAAGGTACGCTTGAGGAAGTTGATATATGCATGGGTTGTACTTTGGGAAAATACACCAAGTATTCCTTTCACAACAGAGATAGTTGAGTAGAGGCTATTCTAGAGAGATTCCATTCAGATGTCTGTGGACCATTCTTGACAACACCCATGACCAAACATAGGTATTATGTTATATTTTTTATGACTTTTCTTGAAAATGTTGGATATTTTTCATGCAAAAAAATGATCAAAATTTCACAAAGTTTTGTGAGTTTAAAGCATTGTTGGAGAAAGAGTCAGGCAAGAAGGTTAAAACTATACATAGTGATAATGGTGGTGAGTATGTCTCAAATGAGTTTAAGAACTTTCGTGTATTTGAAGGGATTATACAGGAGTTGATGGCACCCCATAACCCTCAGTAGAATGAGGTAGCTGAGAGGAAGAACATAAGTATAGTAGGGGCAGTGTGGGCGATTTTGCATGATCAGGGCCTACCACTACACTTGTGGGCTAAGGAATGCAACACAACGGTTTATGTTCAGAACCCTAGTGCACATCAGATACTTGAGATGAAGACACGAGAGGAGGCTTATTCCGGTAAGAGGCCAGATGTTGGTCACTTCAGGATTTTTGGGTCATCAGTATATTTCCATGTGACGAAAGATGCATGAAAGAAGCTTGAGCTGACAACATAGTTAGGGATATTTGTGGGGTACATTGATACACCTCATAACTATCGATTGTACTTGTTGAACAATAGGATGAGAGTGGTTTGCAGGGATGTCAAATTCGATGAGGAGAAGGCCATGTGAGTTTCCCTTAAGAGGGAGCTTGAGCTACATGCAGATGAAGAGCTTTTAGCTCCTAAGTTTGAGGAGCCTCATATTGATGTGGAGAAGCAACATGCATAAGATTTGGGATTGGAGACATCCACTCAGGTAGAGTCTTCTAGAGAGGGAAGAAAGTGCACTAGAGAGGTTGACAGATTATTGCATGATGCACGGGAGAATGTGGGAGAACCCACTTCTCAACACAGGAAAAGGAGGTCACGTGAGAGGTACACTAGACACTGGCTCTTATGGGTGAGTGTGTTGTGACAAATCCATCTTCCTTTAAGGAAGTAGTGCAGCAGCCAATTGGGTTGATGCCATGGTGGAGGAGTATGACTTTGTAGTTTGTAATAGTGTTTGGGATGTGGTCCCAAGATCAGAGGACTTGTTAGTGATGAGCTCCTGTTGGCTTTACAATGTAAAGAAAGCTGCAGATGGTAGTATGGAGAAGAATAAGGTTGGATTTGTGTCCCATGTATTTTGGCAAGTAGAGGAGATTGACTATGATGATACCTTTCCTCCTGTTGCAAGGTACTCGTCAATCATATCTACATTGGAGCTATCAACACAGATTGATTGGAAGATACATCAATTGGATGTGAAGACAACCTTCCTTAATGGAATGATTAAGGAAGAGGTGTACAGAGAGTAGCATGAAGGTTTTGTAACCTTTGACTATGAGTCACATGTTTGTCAGCTGAAGAGAGAGTTGTATGGGCTGAAGCAAGCACATTGTGCTTAGCACACCAAGATAGATAGTTGCTTCAACAAGTTGGACTTCACGAAGAGTGAAGCAGATGCAAACATGTACCACATAGTGGTGGAAGATAAACTTTTGATCATTGTACTTTATATTGATGATCTCATACTCATAAGTGATGATCAATTGGTCAAGTCTTTCAAGGAGGACCTTTCAATAGAGTTTGAGATGAATGACATGGGTCTCATGCATTACTTTCTTCGCATGGAGGTATGACACAAAGATGGGAAGTTCTTTGTGTCTCAAGGCAGGTATGCCAATGAGATACTCACGAGAATTTGCATGGAGAGAAACAAACCCATGGAGACTCCTCTAGCATGTAACTAGAGGAAGGAGGATGATACTTCAGGGGACGTAGTGGAATCTATTGTTTACAAGTATTTTGTGCATTCACTCATGTACTTGGTGAACACATGACCATATATATGTTGTGTAGTTAACCAGCTTATTCAAGCGATGGTTAGGCCTACCAAACTGTATTGGAAGGTGAAAAATCATGTGTTGAGATACCTCAGGGGCACTTCTCAGTATGTATTATGGTACAATTGGATAGAGGAAGTGAAGCTTCAGGGTTTCACTGATGCAGATTTGGCACAGATTCAATCCGATAGGAAGAGCACATCAGGAGGGATCTTCAGTATTAGGTTAGCGGAAGCTTCTTGGTACAACAGGAAATAGAGATCGGTTGCACTCAGTTCGATAGAGGAAGTGTACATGGTTGCGAGTCAGGCAACATGTGAGGCCATATGGATGAGGAAGATCTTGGTTGGTTTCTTTGGTCAAGAGATGCATCCAACTATGATTTACTACGATAATCAGATTTGTATCAAACTCTCTAAAAATCCTGTTTTCCATGACTGGTCCAAGCATATTGATATTTGATATCATCATCTCAGGGATTGTGTATTGAGGCAGATTATGTTGTTAGAGTACACTCGCATGTGGGAGAAAGATGTTGACATTTTGATAAAGGCATTGTCAAGATGTAAATTTGAGTTTCACAGAGACAGGATTGGGGTAGCTAATAATCCCTTTCTTGTTGAGAGGGAGTGTTGAGAAATGGAAAAAAGAAATTCTAGTTTAATTTGTCCTTGAATTAAACTAAGAATTATAATAGAAATTCTATTCTCATAGAAACTTTTAAATAGTTATTTAAGTTTAATTAACTTAAGTAGCTTAGAATTTTGAGTTGGAAGTGTTTCTGTAGTCATGTATATGTTCTCCCTAAGTTTTAGCGGTGCAGTATGAGTTTAAATTGAGTTGGAAATTATATCACTCAGTTTACTGAGTTATGTTCAATTAAATTAGTTCCAAACTATTTGAGCAACTAATAGAAGATTGACAGTCAGTTGGTGCACTAGTGCATCCACTAGTGATACTCTAGAAAATTGAAGATTACCTCATCAGAAACTCATGCATGTCGATTCTGAGAAAGACCCAGTTGAGACTAGAGTGTAGGGACAATGTACTATCAATTTTATTATTTACTAGAGTGTAAATATCATGCATGCACCAAAGATTGATCCCATGTTTGGATTGTGCACTTTTGGAAGCACGAATTCCCTTTAAATATGGACTATTCCTCCTAGGTATTACGCAAGATATTGGGGGTTTAGAGAGCCTCTAAATAGGCTAAGGATTTAGCTTAAGCTAGCTTGTGAGCTGACAGAGTTGAGCATACTTGTCTGAAATTGTTCTAGTGAGAACAAGCTTTGTATCTTCACTCATATTTTTGATATATGCAATACAAATAGTGGTGTTTTGAGTAGTGGATTTCCCTAGATACATCTTGTGTTATGTGCTATTGATTTATCTTCTTCTTGTTCATATTGTTTTCATCAATTTATTGACTTTCGTTGCTTGAAAGTAGAAGTGGATTCTTGTCCTTTGCTTTAGTACATTACATGAGCTTGTGAATGTATAGGATTTTCTACATATTGCATTTAAGTTCCTAAAACCAACCCTTAGTATTCCTAATTTTATCAATTTCATTCTCATACAACCTTGTCACAACCCTCAACTTTAGGAACCATTATTCCTTTCTAGCCTCTTCCATTGTTGTGTTCTAGGAATGGTGTGAAAATATTTTCTAAAGTCAACAAAAGAATATAAGAGATCATTTTTATTACTTTGGAATTCCTCTAAATTTGTGCTAAGAGTAACAAGGTGGTCCATGGTTGAATGGTGTCTCCTAAACCTAGATTTTCCTTCAATGATTTTACCATGTCTTTGAACCAAAAGGCTAATATAATTTTCCAAACTAAGCCCATGCAACTTTTCCAAAATGTGGCTCATCAGAATTATCTTTTAATTAGAAGGATAATTTTTATTCTTAGTTTTAATGATAGGTACAATAATGATTAGGGCCCAAGGCCTAGGGAAACCTTCATTCGTTGCTAAATTAAAAGGCTTTTGTACATTAGAGATGACAGTAGATTCTCCCATTTAAGAACTTTCAACTTGGTAGCCTTCAAAGTCCTTAACTTTACAAATGATAAGTTTCTTAACTCTACAATCAATGTCTTGAAAAGAAAATATATCATCGACTATAGGGGAATTCAAAATGGTGTCCATGGTGTTAATGAAATCATGCTCATGTTGATGATGAGCAAGATCCAACATGCTCGACACTCAAACCTGATTAGGGCACAAACCTGGATTATGAGCAGGCTTTGACCTGCTCAAGGCTCCAACCTCAATGGATGCACCCACCTCCTTCCTCAACCGATTGTGAACTCCTTTCAAAATATTTCAAACTAGAACCAACTATTCTTCAAACAATATAAATCTTCAAATTGAATAATACGCTACCTTCATACTATTGCCAATGCTTAGTCATGCCCTATTAAGAACTCTAGTTCAACCTATTCATTGATCTAGTCACACATGACTTGTCCCCTAACTTGCTTATCCCTTATACTCAAAATACTACAATCTTCTCATAAGCCCTCAAATTATACAACATATATTATCATCATTATGGAATTATAGATAAGGTTTTCCATGCCTTCATAAATGTCCACTTCTGAGCCCCTCGACACCACACTTCTTCTAGAATCCAATTTGGCTAATAAAATGAGCCAACAAACTCCTAAAAACGATTCAAAACCATATATTAAATTAATTGTTATACAAAATACCCTTTTCAGGGCACACTAGACATAATTAAAAACAAAATTGGCATAAATGCTACAAAATATACACCTTCAATGTCTTAAGTATTCGACAAAATGGGGATTGTGGTGGAAAAATAAAAATTAATTTGACTTAATATCCATTGGGGATTGAACTTGAGTCTTGGCCAAAATACCATGAAACCTGCCATTAAACAAGTTACACGATGAGACTTGTTACTCTATGATCTCACAAACCTTTTGTTACATGTGGACTACAATCAATAGGAAGGGCATGGGGATTTAATCCCATGTTTGGTCAAATGCAATGCCAATTCATATTACACATCAATCCACTACCACTGTAATGTTAATTTGACCAACAACACCAACTCATATATTATTTGACTAACGTGTAAATATAATGTTGTTTACCCATCCAGGTGACTTGGTGGATGAACCATCATGTCTAGTGAATGTTGTGCCACTTATGTTTGACCACATACATCACTATATCTATACTTTCCTTCTACCTCTATTTTTGAGAAACAAAAAAATGTAGATCCTCCTCCACCAAATCTAGCCTAGCCTCCACTAACATAGTCATTCCTGCCATCGTTATGAAATCCTCTTATCAAACTATGCCATGTATATAATACTCAGACCAGAGTGACAACCTCCATTTCTGAACCTTGATCCAAAATGAGACATGTACTTCCTCTGCTCTATCATCTCCACTATGCCCCTACTCATCAAAACTAGAACACAAAAAACAAATCATCCTTTGTTGAGATAGGCTTGAAACTAAAACCAAACAAGGAAACAAACTAGAATCGATTAACCAACCATAAAGAAAATATAATATATCATTCACATTCACAGGTGTGTTAACTATGAGAGCCTATACACACATCTATACCAATTTATGTTGTCTTGTGGCTTAATTAAGCCGACCATGGGTCGATGTTCATGACTAAGAAGTTGGGCTTTAACAATATGACCAACACCATATGGCCTTGCCAAGACTTAATCGTCTATTTCATGCCCTTAAACTTTGTGTTGAGGCCCCATAAGACAATGCCTTGTGACTAGGTCCTTGCAGTTCCATGGTCACCTGAATGATGCCATCAACATGACATCATCATGTTAGGTGGCATCCCATCAGGGTGCCATGTGTCACACATATTTGAGTTTTTTTACCAATGATAAGTTTCCAAATGTGGATGTCACATGGTAGTGGTAGGTGGTGGCACGTCACCATGATGACTTCAATTGCTAACATCATCTATTGACTATCTAAGGAAGCCATGTCACTCACCCATATGTTTCCATGTGTCATTCATTTTGATTGTGTCATCCACATCATCATATCTAGCCTATCACAATGCACTATGTTTCAATGCATAATTGGGCAATCGTGGCAGGGGCTAATTGTGTAGGTAGCCACGTGTCATCTATGTCATACCATCTATTCAATCATAATGTTCCATGTGTCATTCATGGATTAACCACTATGCTCTTAGCTAACTAGTGCATGTGTTTCCCTATCTCTACAGTTTAATCTGTGAAAGGTGCACACTCTTTAACAATTTTAAAGGTCATTCATGTCCCTATAGTTTTGGGCCTCTAATAATGTTGATTTTCAAATATCCATAACTGCTCATCTAAGAGGATTTTTTTAGAGTGAGATATACCATTGGAAAGGAATCGATGAGGCCTACACAACCATTATATTTATAGGCTCCTTAGAGTATCATAACCTTGTAAATAACTTAATAAACCTCAATATTCCCTTAACTTCACTTGATGAGGTTATACAAGACATATGGCTATAACACTACTTACTTTGACCCATGAGTGATACTATTGTTGTCTCAAGAGTTCTCTTTAACATCAATGACATTCACACCATCAATGAGAACACTCTATACAATAATATTCCCCTTTATCATTCATGGAAACATCACTAGAGATTGATGCCAATAATTCAATCCTTAATATGCTTCAAACTCCCCCCTATCATGTTGTAAAATGCTCCCCCTATTTGACTATGAATATTCTCTTCCTTATTTCTTTCCTTCTATCAATGCCTACATTCTCTCCTCCAATATTCTTGCACTATTGTTAAAGGTGTATATCATTGTTTGCATTCTATCCCCCTTTGACATTAATGGAAAAGGGCCATGGTTTTCTAACAAAATTACTATACTCATGTGTCAGCTTGATCCTATGGAGTTTCCCTGTCTACCATTTCTATCAATGTATGTTTCTTCTAAGTGTCTCTAAAAACTTCACAAACTATAGATGTATGTTATAGTCTCTATGGAACATTCTTCCACTATTCCTATTCTTGTATAATCTTGTGTAGTTGAGAAATTGATGTAGGAGCATGTGACTTAGAGGGAAAAAATCTTCAAACATATTCCAAAAATAAAATAAAAAATCTACATGCAAGGGAGTGGTGTCCTTTAGCCATAAATTTCCATGCTTTTGTAGTTCAAGATAGGGATAGCATTAAGAATAAAACATTTTGTAATAATCGCTCATAGATAAGAGATAATTACTTTTATGCATGAATTCTTTAAATCACTCTATGTAAAAGCATGCTTTTGTAAAGTATAAGGGCCAAGAAGGCTTTATCTATTGATGATAAATAAAATGACGGGAGGCTCAGAGTTAGAGTCAGGTAGGAAGCATTATCCTCTGAAGAAAAACCTCTCTCTGCATTTGATTATATGGTTCAATGTTGAATGTTAATTACATGTGTGTATCGGTTTAATTACTTTCTTTTGAGTTTGAATATGGAAGAATTAGCCTTATTTTCCCATGAATATTTAAGCTAGAACCTTTAAAATTGTTTTTCCTTCTTATCAGTGAGCGTAGGCTTCTTAAATCATTGTATAGAGTTCTGTGGCTAAACTCGGTTTTACATAGAGAATTCGTGAAAACACCTTAGTGTGGACGTAGTTTTGGACTTGGAATTTTATTGATTCTCGTTCATACCCATATTGGGTCTGAACTTTTATCGCATCGCATAATCGCAAGTGGCGTGGAAACAGTTGTGGAACTGCCGAAGTCTAAAACCTCAATATGCTCGGACCTCAAATATTATATAGCAGGGTGGATAAGTGTTCAGGTCCACAAGGATTGTCGCATCATACAGTCGAAGCAAAAGGAGCCTATTGTGTGGACTTTTGGCACCGCTAATAGTGATTGTTGACAGCCACGTGGCATATCACATCGGGGAATTATCCATGTTAAAGCATTGGTAGTGTATTAAAGTGTCGATTGTGTTATTTGCATTAAACACATCTTCCCTTGGGTTTTAACGTCGATAGTGTATTTAACGCTATTTTTGTTATTCCTATTTAAAAAGCCTAGTGTATTTGTGTAATTCCTTGGAATTACAGACCCAATAGAGTATAAGGTCTTTGACATATGAATTGCGGCAATAACAAGGATTTGGATTTCTAGAGGAAAAACCCATGAGGTTGTCAGGCTAATAGATTACAAATATGTCAATTATTGTAAGAGGAAAAATTCAGACAAATATTGAAAAAATTGAAGCCAGATTTGAGAGGCTGTCTATATCGCCTGCAACTAGGCCACCATTAGTGGTATTAGAGTAGCCAGCTGACATTAGATTGAATCTCAAAAGAAGGAGAAGGAAAGTTACTATGGCCTTTAGATTTGGAAGAGGACGAGGATGTGGTGGAAGAGGATGGTCTGTTGCAAACACTGAAGTAATGGAAGTTGTGCAACAGATGCAAGATAGATTGGATGCATTTACAATAGGCAGAAACATAGATGATGGAGATGTTAGTGAACCTGAGGTTGAGCTGCAAAGGAGGAAGATGTAGTAGTTACTCATGAGATGAGGTTCTTTCAGTTAGTGTTGAGATCCACAACCAGGCCAAAGACTGAGGTTCCAATATATGAAGGTGGACTAAATCTAGAAGAATTGATAGACTGGATTAATGGCATGGACAATTTCTTTGATTATGAAGAAACAAAAGATGATAAGAAAGTGAAGTTTTTTGTCACCAAGCTAAAAGGCCATGCAACGCTTTGGTGAGATGATGTGCAGGCAGAAGGGAAGAGGCTTGGCAAGCAACCAATCAAGAATTGGAGCAAGATGGTAGCAACGCTAAGAGGTATGTTTTTGCAAAGTAATTATCAGTAAACCTTGTTTAGACAGATGCAAAATCTTAGAAAGAGTTCTATGAAAGTGAAAGAATACACAGAGGAGCTCTACAACGTAAGCATAAGAGCTGGAGAAGCCTAGGGTACATATGAGAAGGTGGCTAGATATATGAATGGTCTCAGGATGGACATTCAAGATGAGAAAAGTCTATTGTCTCCTAAAAAAATATAGGAAGCTTATCAGATAGCACTGAAAGTTGGAGAAAAACTCACGAGGAAGCACTATGCCAGAGGGAGAGGTACTTTCCGAGGAAAGGGAAGTCAAGATGGTAGATGAAGACCTACAACACCCAAATATGGAGCTAGTAATATCTAACCCTAGCTTGCACCCACAAGAGGTGATGTAAGAGGCAGAGGGAGTATTTTTAGAGGAAGAGGAGGTAGAGGAAGAGGCAGAGAAATAAGATGTTACAGATGTAACAAATTGGGACATAGAGCTTTTAAGTGCCCAAAGAATGCAGAAACAAATCATAGGAATGCAATTGTTGCTCTAGTTGAGGGAGAAGCACCAGTAGCAGTAGTGGAGGAAGAAGAAAATACAACAGAGAGAGGAGAACCTTTGGTAGTTAATAAAGTTTTTCTCAAGTTAGCAAAGAAGATAGTTGAACCATCACAAAGAAAGACTTTATTCAGGAGTTTGTAAAGTCCAAGGGAAATGTTGTTAGATGATCATTGATAGTGACAACACTGATAATTTGGTCTCTATAGAAGTGGTGGAGAAATTGAAGCTGAAGACAATGAAACATCCAACACCTTACAAGGTGTCATGGCTGCAAAAGGGACATCAACTATTAGTGAATGAACAGTGTGAAGTGGAATTTCACAAGAGCAAGTAGAAAGATAAAATTGTTTGTGATGTGATGCCAATGGATATGTGTCACATATTGGTTGGAAGACCTTGGCAATATGATAGAGAAGCCATGCATGATGGAAAAAGAAAAACCTAAAAGTTTGGAAAGGATGGTGTCAATCATACGTTGTTGCCTCTACAAGAAGAAGATGTACTAGTGTTGGATTATATGGGCCTGACCTAGGTTCGGAAGAATTATTTAGCCAAGAAAATCCCATAGCTACTAGCAGTTTCGGAAACAGCCCACGAAGGTCTCACCCGAGGTAGCAGGGGAGGGTGCTGGAGCCAGGTTTCCCCACCCTTGGGATGTATGGATGTGGTTTGGAGGTTTCACGCTCTGGTCTGCAGCTTCACACTGCACTGTATTTGCGTGGAACCTGAATACCTTATACAGTCTCCTAATCTAATCTAGTGGAAGAGGTATTGCAACTCATATCTACTTTAGAGTGTTATTTAAGCAAACATTTATCACATTTATCTGGTTTGCATATTAAGATTAAAACCAGATTCACAAGTATTCAATAATGTGCACAAATCAAAATAGTCTTATTAACCATACAAAATTCCAGATTCACATAACTCAGAGATCATAAATAATTCTCAAAATGAACTTATCTTTATTTCCACTTATCACCAGTACAACGAGATCCTCCCTACGCACTCAGCTATAGGGGTCTACGCACATAGCTGTAGACTTTTCCATGCCTCTGTGCACACATCTGCAGAGCCTCTATCCTCTACCCAATCCCTTGACTCGGAATTACAGATGCTTTCAGAATGCTTCTCTCAAAAACCCATCACATATCAGATCTCAAGTCCATCCAACAAAACTTAGCTACTCTACCCATAGAGGCTTGCTCTATTTATACCTTTCCATGGACCTGGATCCATGGGTGGGAAGACTCATCTTACATTTTCTTACATTATTTATGGGTGAACTACCCCTTTGATTTTGACTTATTACAAATCACGCTCTGTGCATCTTGTGGAGTCTTTACCTTGCTTTTACCCAAAATTGCAGGCTTTGAGCCCGATAACCATTGCGTGGGGCTTCCGCTACCCAATAGTCCCCCAACACAATCATCGTGTCTCATCCCAAGTCTCTCATCTAGTACGGGAATCTTTGCGTGGAGGTCGATCAGCAATTTCTACATATCGCCTATCTCTACAGCAAATTCGGTTGTGAACCTCTGGACCCTTTCCATGCGAGCCACTAGGATATCAGTATCATCTGCAACTGCTTGCTCCATCGCACATACTATTTGCATCTGTATGACCTTGCCTTCAATGGTTATAGATATGTTAAATGCTTCTTTGATCCAGGGCTAGATACACTCTTTAAGTGCTGCCTCTTGTTGTCGAACTGCATCAACTTGGGCTTTAAGTGCCTGGGCCTCCTTCATTTTGGCCAACTGGTGTGTGATAACGACCGACTATGCAATGCCATGAGCGGTGTCATAGGCTTGCTGCAACTTGCGCACATCAGTTTCTACTTTCTGGATGGTTGGATATTCCTAGAGGCCAACGAGTATCTCGAGTGACTGACTGAGTAGTCTCGAGCATTCACGAACAACACTACTCATTGTTTCTAGTCCAGATACAACTACAATGCGACGGCGTTCCCATTCAGCCAGAGGTGTGGGCAGTCGAGCCTTGAGATGAAGCTTTGCAACTTGTAATGTTAGCTCCTTCTAGTGTCTTTCGGCCTCTGCTTGGGCTGTGCGAAATCCGGCTGCCATGTGCTGAATAATGATAGCTAGGGGGAGAGCCTCGGGGATGGCTAGCTCGAGGACTATACCACATGCCTCTGTCATAACTTGTTCTACCTCCCGGTGTTGTGCAACCAGTTCATCATGATGAAGAGTGATTTGTTCTATCTTTGCCTTTTGTCCTGTCAAGATATGGACTGCGCGGCCTTCCCTGACACGAAATTCCTGAGTTACTCCCTCTTGTAGTAGGTATAGTATGTCTCTAGACAGAGCTGTTAGATTTAATTCCCAAATGTTGTTGTCAATTGTGGTTGCAGCTCGGACAACCTCCACTGGTAATGAGAGGATGTGTGGTGTGTGCGTGCTAACCATCTGTGCGGCAACTCTGTATCTTCTGTAGGCTCATGAGGGACCCAGCCCGGGGGTTGCTCTTATAAGGCTTGTAACTGCGCTTTGATCTCCCCCAACACAGTTGTTTGAGCAGTGATCAGTCCGGGCAATGCACTACTGGTAACATTTCTTGCGGGCTGGCTACTACCCATGAATTCTATTTCTAGAGCCTTCGCTGTTTTGGACTTTTTCCTAGTGGCCAATGATTCGTTGGTGTGTGAATGCTTGAGGTGGTCCTGCGTCTCGGTTTCCTGTTGCATATCCTGTTCTAAATCCATTCCCTAATTCATCTATTTCTCTGTTGTTATCAAGCTCGTGGTAGCCCCCTGTTGTAAAGTGGCTTGTTGGTCTTGTCGTGTTTTTTCTACTGGTTGGATTAGTCTCTACTAGCGTTCCTTTTTCTATTGCTGTGCAGCCACTCGATCAAGAATGGTCTTGTTTGGGGTGCGGCATTCCAAGGGCCATGCTGCTAATACTGCGTAAATGGTATCATCTGTTGCAAGGAAGGAAAGTGTGACCCAAGATCACTCTGGATCCTTCCGCGTGTGAATATACACGTGATGCATGTTTACCTTGAACTCAATCATGCTTTGAAAATTGTTGTAAATTATGGGGGACATGTACAGTCTTCAAGCAATCTGCGTCCATATCTTTCCTTCCATCGAGATCCAAAATGCGCAGATCGTGGAAACCCTTGTTGCATCCTTTGTAGTCCAAACTGAAATATATCGTACTGCATTGGGTAGACTTTCCTCAATGCTGGGAAACTAGCTCTCTAGCGGCAAGTCACCTATAACTCGAAGGATTGATAAGAGAAACCGTGCATAATGAAAGGTCTTATCTTTCTCCTGTGCTTCTTGACAATTGGTTAGAATTCGTCGCATAAGAACTGTGCCCAATTGAATTAAACCCCCTAGGCACACTGTCTTGCCAATGTGATGACGGTGGCGGGCACTTCATCTACACAACATTTTCTCATAAGTTTACTGACTATGATCTGAATAACGACTCATACTGCATGCTCACTGATGCTTGCTATGACATACCCCTGCTTCACTTTTTTCATATGGTACTTTTCTTTTACTGTTTCGGTGAGGCCTCCCTTGCTACTAGTTTCAGCTATCTCTGCAGGGTTATTCCCTTTATATGGTAGGTGCGTAATCTGGTGGATTAGGTCAACTGTGATTGGGATCGGTTCTTCCAACCAGAGATATCCATCATGGATGAGACCTAGTAGCTTTCAAATCACAAATATGGTGATGGTCATGCGGTGATAGTGAGGTATCCACCTAAGGTTCAGTAGTCTGGCCCTCTCCACACCTAGTAACCACTTCTATGGCAATAGTGTGCCTTCGGCTAGTTCGAGGAAATTGTCGTTATCTGCCAGTGCCAAGTCTTCGAATTTGGTGCTTAGAACACGCCCCATTGGCAACCCTTCGAACCTTATATTGTTTGGAAGAAGTGGGCTCTTGAGTGTAGTTTTTGTACCATCTACGTCTATCACTAGCTTGGCTGTTCTGGTCCATGGAGAAAGATACGGAGGTAACAGCGGGAACTGGAATGCAGTTTCTTCTTCCTTTGCTTGTGCGTCAATTTGATCAATCAGGTCTTGCAGGTCGTCCTTCTCCTCAGTGGGTTCGTTGATCACTATTTTGACATTGTCAACTATCGAGCATTTGTTGAATCTTGGGGAGGCCCAAACTAGACCCATCTTCTGCTTATTCTTCCTGAGTCACAGGGTGCACGGGGATTTAGGAACTTCAGGATCTTGAGTGGGCTCTTCTTGATTCAACTGCATTTCTCTGGTGACTCATGCTCTGGTTCTTGCAATAGTACTCATGGAATGATTGGTAGACATGTATTTGGTATTTTTTGCTAGTTCAAAGCTCCAAAAATCTAGTACCGGCCACACGCTATGAGATTTGAAAAAATCTCTTCCACCCATTTGCATTTCAAGTTGGAAAATCTTTGCATATCTCATTCAGAAATTTTTGTTGGCATTATGATATAGATGTTGTCCTTGATGGCAACTCACTCAGAGGTATGATATAGTTGTTGTCCTCGGTGGCAGCTCAATCAGATGACAGATCATAGTACAGTAGGTCAAGAGAGAGGTATACGCAGGTTAATCTTGATGAAAGTGCGTATACACGCGGGTTATCAGAACAAAAGGAAGGTATACGTATACATGCAGGATCACAGAAGGAATCACGCGTACAGGTTGCAAAACTAAGTTTTGGTCCATGGTATTTGGTCTGAAGTATTGACCCCAGGTATTGGGTCCAAGGTATTGGTTCTACATGGTTTTGGACCATGGTATTGAGAGAAGCCTAAACCTATATAAGGAGAAGATCATTAGGGAAAGGGTGTGCAAGTGTGTGATGAATATCTGATGAAGTGTGAGTTTTAGTATATTGGTTATGGGTTTGAAATGTTTGGCTCGATCTGAATCAAGGAGGATCTGATGCAGTTGATAAAGGTTGATGGTCCGGGATCTTGAAGACTAAATTGTATTATCATTATATGGTATGATCATGAGTAGATCTTAGTACTGACGCATATTTTATATTTTATATCTTATTATCTGGGTACATCTGACATTGGAAATTGCAGCAAAGGTATAAGTAATTATGTTTAGATATTTATGTGGGTTCTCTCTGGTGAAAGAGCGTATACACGCCGGTTTGACACAGCCAAGTAGCATATACATTATGAGATTTTATGTTTCATGTTGTTGTTGGTTCTAGTGGTTGTTGCAGAGTTTTGGGCTCTGGTATGTGTTCTGGTAACTATGTTTTGATGACAGGGTTTGAGTGATTCAGTATTGGGTGATTCAGAGATTGATGATGCAGGTGTAGTTGATGATTGTATTGCAGTGGTGATTATTTTGTATTTATGGATCCAGTCTGAAAATTTATGAAACATGGTCCCTGGAAGAAAAGAGAAGGTTGTAGCCTTCTGTAGGCCAGCACCTAGGTACTAGTACATCAGCTAGTACAAGAGCTAAGGGGGTTGTAGCTCCCTTCTAGGAGAGTCTGGAGAACAAGAGAAGGTTGTAGCCTTCTGCAGGTAGAAGCCTGCGTACTGGTATAAGACTGCACCAGTAGATAACCATTGTAAAAAGAAGTTTATAATTAAAAGAAGATAGAGATGAATTGCAGTAGGTTGTTTTCACCCACATTGGGTTTCCACCTTATATCATGGTGTTCATGTGTGCTTCTTGTGTGTGATTATCTATTCTATTTTACTGCACCTGTTTACTGTTAATATGGTTAATAATGTTCTGATGCACTCATTGAAGATCAACTAACTGAATCATAAGTGTATTGGATATGCGCTAGTTGTATTAAACATAGTTGCATATATACGCAGGTATCCTTAACTGAAGTAGTGTATATGAATCTGAGTATGAAAATGAAAAGTGTTTGATTTGCTAATACTGATTCACCCCGCCCCCCTCTCAGTATTATTTCCAACAATTGGTATCAGAGCAGGTCCTTTAGAAGACGCTTGATCGCTTGAAGGAAAGATCCATCAGAATGGCTAATCAAGAAAGAGAGGCATCCATTAGGTCACCAATCTTTGATGGGAGCAAATTTGTCTACTAGGAGATAAGAACCACAACATATCTACAGTCGCTTGGAATGGATGTTTGGGGAATCGTGGAAGGAGGATACACATATCCATCAGCAATTCCTATAGATACAACGGAGAGAAAGAAATATGAACTCAACGCCAAAGCGGTTACTATCATATTGGGAAGTTTGTCACAATCAGAATTTGTCAAGGTCATCTAGTTCAAATCAGCCAAAGAAATATGGGACAAAATCATTCTAAGCTATGAAGGAGATGAATAGGTAAAACGAGCAAAAATTCAAACTCTCAGAATACGGTATGAAAATCTTAAGATGCATTGTAATGAAAGCATAGCTAATTACTTCCTGCATATAGATGAGATTGTCAATTGTATGAGGAATCTGGGTGAATAATTTAAGGAAGTTGTCTTAGTTGAAAAGGTTTTAAGATCCCTGTCTACTAAATTTGATTCCAAAGTTTCTACCATAGAAGAAAAGGAGGATCTGTAGAAAATCACTATGACGTAGCTTCACGAAATCTTAACTGCTTTTGAGATGAGAAAAGGAGGACCATCAGATATGAGAGAAGCCGCATTCGAAGTGTTAGAAAATGAATCAAGATACATTTCAGAAGGAGAAGATGAGGTAAATTTTGTCAAGAATCTTGAACAGGAATCTAGAAGGTTCAAAGGTAAGATACCTTTCAAATGCTTTTCATGTGGTAGAGTTCGTCACTACGCTGCTAGATGCCCTCATAACAAAGGAAAGATGTCTGAAGAAGGTAATAAAAGTTATTATACCCATGATAAAAGTAATGAATCATCCAATAGTGATGAAGACATTAGACTTCTCATGGCATATGAAAATAAGGATGTAGAACCAGAAGAAGTTACCAGATTAAAAGAACAATTGGAGTCAGTAACCAGAGTAAGGGAGCAATTGAAGGATATAGTAAAAGATCAAAGCATAAAAATTTAGAGACTTGAATCGAAGATCCTCTCTCTAAAAGAAGATCTTAAAGAATCAAAGAATCGGAATGAAGAATCTCTTGAAGAACAAGAACATGAAGTGATCGAATTAAGGCAACAAGTGGAAGAAGGAAGAAAAGCCGAAGAAAACATAAGGAAGTTGTATCTGGAAAAGGAAGAACAACATTAGGTTGAGGTAAATATCTTAAAAAGCAAATTAGAAGAAAAGGATAAACTGTTACGATTTCAAGATAGTACTAAGATTTTGGATGACATTCTTGGTAGTCAAAGATCCCCTACTATCAAAACTGGTCTTGGCTTTTATGAATCTGTTGAAGGTGAATCTAGCTCACAAGGTGAGGCAAGGAACTCTAATGAGAATTCTGAAATACTCAACAAGGAGATGAGAGGACAACTTCATCAACAGCTAAGGAAAGAAAATCCTCAAAGAAAATCCTTTACTCCTAACTATGGAAGTGATAGACGATTATTTCCTCCATTGAATAATGTTGAATGTTATGTATGTCATAATCTTGGACATGTTTCAGCCAGATGCAGAAGTAGAATGGTTCAAGACCATCACACAAGATCAACACATTCTAGGTACTTCAAAGGATATTGTTTTGCTTGCAATATGTTTGGCCACAAAGCAATTGATTGCTATAGAAGGAACATGAAACATGTAAGATGTTATGCATGTAACAAGTTTGGACATAAAGCAAGGGAATGCAGGAGAAAAATTCAAACTCCAAAGCAAGAGGTTTATACATCATCAAAATTCCAGGCATTGAAGAAGACAAAATTAGAGACAAAAAGGTGTGACGTAACTCAGTCAGCTGACATAACAGACACAGGGGAAATTGAAAGTGTAGAACTTCAGTATTCCATCTTGCATACACTGATATAATGAAGATAAGTCGTGTATATATGCGAGATAGAGGCTGCAGAGTCGTGTATATGGAGCTCAGAAGAAAAAGGCAGCAAAACAGACTCAGGAAATGGTTCGGTCATGGTATATGATGGTTGGCACAGGCTCAGGCGGATCGTATACTTCAAATAATGCATTGTTGGCATTATGGTTAGAAGTCTTTGGTAATGATGCTTATGTGACTAAATGATACATCTTGCTGGTTGATCAATAGAATGGTATTGCAGGTTACAGGACTGGATACTGATGCTCATCATATATGGTGTATGATAGTGGCTAATGACTATCATGGTTTTGAATAGATTGTTGGTCTTTGTTATAAAGACCTTGCATGTGCTCAGGGGGAGCATGGATGGATTGGTACATCTTGGCATGTACAAAGGGGGAGCTCAATAAGAGATTGCAGCAGGTACTCAGGGGGAGTATGGAAAACAAAATGAATATCATGGAAGAGAATATCTTGGTCTGCCCTTTGCCCTTGATTTCAAAGGGGGAGAGTGACTTGGTGTGGTTGTTGCTGTCAAGTCCAAAGGGGGATATTGTTGGCATTATGATACAAATGTTGTCATTGATGGAAACTCACTCAGAGGTATGATATAGGGGTTTTCCTTGGTGGCAACTCAATCAGATGACAGATCATAATACATCAGGTCAAGAGAGAGGTATACGCAGGTTAATCTTGATGAAAGCACGTATACACGTGGGTTATCAGAACAAAAGGCACGCATACGTATACATGCAGGATCACAAAAGGAAAGGCGCATACATGTTGGAAAACTAAGTTTTGGTCCGTGGTATTTGGTCCATGGTATTTGGGTATTGTTCCATGGTATTTGGTCCGAAGTATTGACCCCATGTATTGGGTCCAAGGTATTGGTTCTACATGGTTTTGGACCATGGTATTGAGAGAAGCCTAAACCTATATAAGGATAAGATCATTAGGCCAAGGGTGTGCAAGTGTGTGATGAATATCTGATGAAGTGTGAGATCTAGTATACTAGTTATGGGTTTGAAATGCTTGGCTCGATTTGAATCAAGGAGGATCCTATGCAGTTGATAAAGGTTGATGGTCTAGGATCTTGAAGACTAATATGTATTATCATTATATGGTATGATCATGAGTAGAACAGAGTATTGATGCATGTTTTATCTTTTATATCTTATTTTCTGGGTATATCTGAAGTTTGAAATTGCAGCGAAGGTATAAGTAATTATCTTTAGATATGTACACGGGTTCTCTCTGGTGAAAGAGAATATACATGTCGGTTTGACACAGTCAAGTAGCGTATACATTATGAGATTTGATGTTTCAGGTTCCTGTTGGTTCTAGTGGTTGTTGCAGAATTCTGGGCTCTGGTATGTGTTTTGGTAACTATGTTTTGATGACAGGGTTTCAGTGATTCAGTATTGGGTGGTTCAGAGATTGATGATGCAGGTGTAGTTGATGATTATATTGCAGTGGTGATTATTTTGTATATATGGATCTAGTCTGAAAATTTATGAAACGTGGTCCCTGGAAGAAAAGAGAAGGTTGTAGCCTTCTGTAGGCCAGCACCTAGGTACTAGTACATCAACTAGTACAAGAGCTAAGGGGGTTGTAGCTCCCTTCTAGGAGAGTCTGGAGAATGAGAGAAGGTTGTAGCCTTCTGCAGGTAGAAGCTATACATAACCATTGTAAAAAGAAGTTTCTAATTAAAAGAAGATAGAGACGAATTGTAGCAGGTGGTTTTCACCCACATTGGGTTTCCACCTTATATCATGGTGTTCATGTGTGCTTCTTTTGTGTGATGATATGTTTTGTTTTACTGCACCTGTTTACTGTTAGTATGGTTAATAATGTTTTGATGCACTCATTGAAGATCAACTAACTAAATCATAAGTTTATTTGATATACACTAGTTGCATTAAACACAGTTGCATATATACGCGGGTATCCTTAACTGAAGTAGTGTATATGAATCTGAGTATGAAAATTAAAAGTGTTTGATTTGCTAATACTGATTCACCCCCCCCCCCCCCCCCCCCTCTCAATATTATTTCCAACACTTTTTCCTTAATGTCCTACCACTTGCTCCTTTCTGACGTGATCTGACTAGCCTATCAGGGCCCTTGTGGCTAACGGTTACCTTTTGAATTTTCCCCGCAGTAGCGTTATCCTTGAGGTGCAACTGCGAACATGGGAAGTGCTTAGCTTGGTGACGATCCCTTTTTCCGTGCCAATTTTCTACAGACAGGTTTATAGTCCCACACCTTCTTTCAACTGCCCGAGGCACTGAGATTGTAGTTTCTACTGCTAGTCAGGTGTTCGCACCTTTGGTGCGAGTTCAGCTCATCCCTGCTAGCCTGAGCTGTGAGCACTTCTGAAGCATCTAGGTAATTGGTCTGGGGTTTATATTCTTTAGTGAGTGTCAGTACAACCATGGTAGCAATGTCACACTGCGTTCTGAGGCCCCTGTGCTTCATACTGCACTGTGCTTCTTTAGTCGTAACCCCTATTTATTGGTGTTCGAGGATCCACGACCACTTCGTCTTTTCCGAGCTTCCTTCTGTCGTCTATTGCAAGCCCAGTGTACCTGTGGTATCCTAAACTTCCCTGAGCCTCTGCTAACCTTGGCACTGGTCTATTGAGGGAGCTTGAGGATACTACTTCCAAGCTAGGTTGATGTCCACACCTCAGACACCGGTAGCCTCGGCTGGCGAGGAATGCATACTTTGGTTCGTGCTTCCAACCGTGAGTGCGCCTACCTTCAACATCTGCACCCTGCTGTTCAAATCTTTGGAGTGACCCTCTTTCCATAAATAGGAGCTACGAGAAATGTTTTCATGAATATCTTCGATGGTTCCTCTACTCCCACTGTCACCATCTGATTACAGTTGAGCGTGGTTACTCATGTAGTCGATTCTGCCACAGTTCAACCTCTTCATTTGAGTCTGATGTGCAAGAACTATCGCAGTCCCATGAGAGTCTACCATCCGCCGTCGGATTGACCCTATCCTTATCTTGCATAGTAATATGGTATATACAATCTAGCTCACCATCAATGTTTGCATCATGCATAGGCTCGGTATATTGCGCTCCTTCTGTTGGGTCGAATGGGACCACCACACAGAGAGATTTCTTTTCAAAGATCATTTTTTTTCTTGAGATTGGTGACTCCATTCATATCTTTCACCCAATTGATCCCTAACAGTGTAGGATATGGGTTACTATCATCCACAATTTCAATAACCTCAAAATCGGTTTGGGTGTTGGTGCCATCAATGTCTACTATAACTCCATGCAGGCATCCCATATGCAGAATATTTTGTTGGTTAGCCATCCTTTGTTGAATCGGCAACCATTGTAGTGGAGGCCTACCCATGCATTCCCAATTCTGTTTTGGTAAGACATTTGCATCGGATCCCAAATCTAAAATGACCTGATCCATCTCATAGTCCCTGATCTGTACTATTAGTCGCATTTCCTGCCTAGTGTGCAAAGCACGTCTTCCTAATTTTCAGATCATTCGCCGTTCATCCATCCCCATGCACTGAGTTATCAATTCCTGTAGCCCGCTTACCACTTTGTCATCCCTTAGTAAGTTGATGCATGTTTCCGAAAAGGTAGTTAGCACAGATGTATCCTTCTCTAATCCAAATTGATCCTTACTCCCTGACATAGAAGCTTCCGCTAAGCTCTTCTTGGCTTCCATAAAGGTTTCCTTCGTACATTCTAAATCGAAGTCTGGCTATTTTGGGGGGACCTTACGGAGCCAAGCATCCGTCTTCAGCTAGTTCCCCTTGTCTTCTCCCGTGGTCATGCCACTCCAGAGCATCATATTTACATTTGACTCCTCTGCACGGGGTTTAGCCTTCATCATCTGGACGGTCTGAGTGTGGTTGGTCAGGAGCACCCCCCTTTTCATGCATTTGAGTGATCAGCGTGGGGAATAAACTACTTCGTGGTCAAATTGGTAGTAGTAAGGACAATAGGCTTTGGTCAGGTTCGTGCAATCCTACATGTAATGCCACGACCCTCCACAATTGTAACAAATTAATTACCCTCATCCCCTTCTAGGTCCCATGCCTTTGTTGCCCCATCCAGGCCCTTGGTACCCTCCCCGTATGAATGGTGCAGTGGAATCCTGCCCGCGCCTCTGTTTGCATCCTATACACAAGTGTTCAATCCATCAACATTTGGTAACTGCGGTAATTTATTTGATCGTGGCCCACCATTCTATAGAAGTTACAAGACAAGTGTTGAGGAGGGGGTAAGAGGTGACAATTGTCCATGGCATGCTTTCCTTCTACTTCATAGATTGCGCACCAAAGTGCAGGTGCTATGCTTGGCCCAACCTGTACCCCTGGTCGTAATGCTATGGGCCCCCCTCCTATCACAGGGTTTATCAAAGATTGGACAGTGGTCTTTATCATGGCCTCGTCCCTTGCATTTCAATACACCATACTTCTTCTCATACCTTGGTCCTAGGCGCTTGTCCTTGTTTTAAGCTTCCCATCTCCAGACATAAGTTTTGTATTTGTGCTTGGATTTGTCGTACTCCCAACCCTAGGTATGTATTGGGGTTTTGTGCAATCGCATCGTTGCCTCTAGTGCTTCAGCTTGGGTTGAGATCTTTTGTTGTGATAGAGCTGGTATTAGATATGGCATTAATGATGTGATAAACCAAGCACGGTACTGCTCATCTGTTAGTGTCATTTTGGTCTCACGGATGGTAGTTTTCAACCTCTGATCTAAATCCCACGAGGTTTCCCCAGGCATCATCACAATTTCCTTGAATCCAATAACTGACTGTACTTCTGACTTGGGTCACCCAAATTCCTTATTTAGTGCCTCTTGGATTGCTACAAATCCTTCATTGGGATGGTCACTTGAATATTTCATGTACCAGGTCAATGCGTGGTCCTGCAGTGCACTAACTAGGGTAGCCTTCTTGATGTTATCATCTACAATGCCCTGAGCGTCCCAAACAGATTTTATCACAAACCAGAAGCTACCGGATTCCTCATTTCCCATCCCCCTAAATGTTGATAGCTGGACTGTGCTCGTCATCCTGACTTTTGGCAGTGGTGGGGTTGAAGGCGGGGTCGGTATTGGGGTGGATTGGATTGATGTTGGTGATGTCGGTGGTGGTGTGGACAGAGGTGGTATCAACGGGAAGTGCTCCTTGATCAACCGGATTGAACTTCCTGGTGTGAACCTTGTGAGCTCCTCCTTGCTTTCCCCGAAAATAGATGCTAAAGGACAATTCTCTACTCCTCCCGTTCCGTGGTAACCTCTTCCGCTCCGCGTTACTCTATACATCAATAAAGGCACATAATATACTTTTCACATAACTCCATATTAATCCATGTATTCAATGATCTGATATACCTACCTCAAGGTCCTTGAAGGAACCGCCTATCCGCTTCGCTATAGCTCACGATAGTATCTATCGTGAACTCAGTGATAAATCCTCCTATTACCTGATCTAGCCAGTGATCTATTGCGCGCAAGTTTATCTTCTGTGGCTTTTAGCCTACACACCAATTCCAGGGTCCACACAATAGGCTGTTCCAATATGCACCTTCCCATGCTGTCAACTAGCCTTGCGATCCACTCATACATCTCTACCAGGAATGACACAAAGAATATCTCGTGAATATCTGTGAATATATATTGGTCCAACCAATCTTCCTCTGATACTCGTGGGTTTCTGTTTTGCTGAACTGTGAGCTCGTGGAGTTTCAGATCCCACCACTCTTTAATCTCTTTCTTTGTAGGGTTCTAGTGTTCCCACGTTAGACACCCCTTAGGCAGATCCCTGTCCCAGCAATGGAACCATTTGTTGGCTTATATGGGCCTGACCCAAGTTCGAAAGAATTATTTAGCCAAGAAAATCCCGTAGCTACCGACCCTTTCGACAACAACCCACGAAGCGTGGACTGAGGTCTCATCCGAGGTAGTAGGGGAGGGTGTTGGAACTAGGTTTCCGCACCCTCGGGATGTCTAGATGTAGTTTGGAGGTTTTGCGCTCCGGTTTGCAGCTTCGTGCTATACTGTATTCGCACAGATCCTGAATACCTCACGAAGTCTCCGAATCTAATCTAGTGGAAGAGGTATTGCAACTCGGATCTACTTTAGAGTGGTCTTTAAGCAAACATTTTTCACATTTATCCAATTCGCATATTAAGATTAAAACCAGATCCACAAGTATTCAATAATGTGCACAAATAAAAACGGTCTTATTAACCATACAAAATGCCAAATTCACAATAACTCAAGGATCACAAATAATTCTCAGAATGAACTTATCTTTATTTCTACATATCACCAGTACAACCAGATCTTCCCTGTGCACTCAACTGCAGGGGTCCGCGCACATAGCTGTGGACTCTTCCAGGCCTTTTCACACACAGCTGCAGAGCCTCTATCATCTACCCAATCCTTCGACTCGGACTTACAGATGCTTTCAGAATGCTTCTATCAAAAACCCATCACATATCAGATCTGAAGATCATCCAACAAAACTTAGCTACTCTACCCATAGAGGCTTGCTCTATTTATACCTTTCCATGGATCGTGGTCCATGGGTGGGCCAACTCATCTTACATTTCTCTACATTATTTTTGGGCAGACTACCCCTTTGACTTTTACTTATTACAAATTGCGCTCCGTGCATCCTACAGAGTCTTTACCCTGCTTTTACCCAAAATTGTAGGCTTTGAGCCCCATAACTATTGCGCGGGGCTTCTGCTACCCAACAACCAGGAAAGAAGACTGATCCAAAAACTCTGTTACTTGGAGGAAAGGAATACTTGAAGCAGATTTAAGAAAATGAGGTAAATTTTGTTGTAATTTGCAAGCCCAAGGTAATAATGACTTCTACTAAAGTTTCTTATTTACCCATTGAAATTCAAGAAATGTTAGAGAAATATTGTGATATTATTGTTGATGATTTGCCTAATGAATTACCACCCATTAGAAGAATTAGCTATCATATAGATTTGATACTTGGAACAAGTCTACCTAACAAAGCAGCTTACAGAATGACTCCTACAGAAAATGAAGAGGTTAGGAAGTAGGTGCAAGAATTGCTTGACAAAGGGCTGATTAGAGAAAACTTGAGTCTTGTGCAGTGACAACAATCCTAAGTCCAAAGAATGATGGAGGCTATTGAATGTGTATAAATTCAAGAGCCATCAATAAAATCACAATCAGGTACAAATTTCCTTTGCCCAGAATTGAGGATTTAATGGATTGCTTGAGTGGAGCAAAGTATTTTTCAAAACTAGATCTTAAAAGTGGGTATCCTCAAATAAGAATAAGAGAAGGGGATGAGTGGAAAGCCACTTTTAAGATGAATGAAGGACTCTATGAGTGGAGAGTAATGCCTTTTGGGTTGTCAAATGCACCAACTACATTTATGAGACTCACGAATGAAGTTCTTAAAGAGTTCATTGGCATGTTTGTAATAGTATATCTGGATGATATATTAGTTTACAACAAGTCTAAGGAGCACGTGACAGATCTTAATTATGTCTTATAAAGACTACAAGAGGAGAAATTATTGTCGAATTTGAATAAGTGTTCATTCATGAAAGAGGAGCTAGTGTAGTTTGGTTTTGTTATTTCTGCTGAAGGGTTGAAGATGGATCCAGAGAAGATCAAGGCAATTACGGAGTGGCCTTCACCCAAGAGTGTTTTTGAGGTAAGAAGCTTTCATGGTCTTGCTATCTTTTATAGGAAATTCATCAAGAATTTTCATAGGATAAATCCACCTATTATTGAGACCATAAAGAAGGAAAAACAACCATTTAGATGGAATGTTGAAACAATTTTTTTTTTCTTCAGTTGTTAAAGAAGAAAATCATTGAAAATCCTATTTTAGTTTTACCTGATTTTAACCAAACTTTCCAAGTGAAGTGTGATGCCAGTGCAGAAGCAATTAGAGCTGTTTTAAGTCAGGAAGACTGACCAATAGATTATTTTAGTGAAAAGCTAAATGATTCCAAAAAGAAATATTCTTCTTATGATAAGGAGTTCTATGCAGTTGTACAGTCATTAAAGAAATGGAGACATTATCTAATGTCAAAGGAATTCATCCTTTATTCAGATAACCATGCACTACAGTTTATAATGCAGCGAGCAAAGATAAGCTCGAAACATGCCAAATGGGTGGAATATCTTCAATGTTTCCATTTTGTTTTAAAACATATAAATGGCCAATCAAATAAAGTTGCAGATGCCTTAAGTAGGAGAAATGTATTTCTTCAAGAGAGCCAAATCCAAGTGTTGGGATTTGATTTTCTTAAGGAATTATATGAGACCGATTCATATTTTAAAGAGGCATTTGAAGCTTGTAAAAATATATTTTGGATAGATAGGAGTAAATGGTTGGATTCCTACTTACATGATGGCCTGTTATTTAAAAAAAAAATCAGTTGTGCATACCAAACTGTCCTATGAGGGAGAATTTAATCAAAGAAAAACATAGTCGAGGACTTGCAGGACATTTTGGCATAGGGAAGACTTTTGAACAGTTGAACAGATTTTATTTCTAGCCAAAAATGAAAGATGGAGTGGAGAAGTATGTGAGAACTTGCAAAATATGTCAGTATGCAAAGGGAAGAAGCGAAAACACAGGTTTGTATATCCCATTACCGATTCTAGATAGGCCTTGGGATATGGTATCTATGGATTTTATGTTGGGCTTACCAAAGACTCAAAGAGGTAATGATTCAATTTTTGTTGTAGTGGATAGATTTTCAAAAATGGCACACTTTATTCAATGTTATAAAACTGATGATGCTTCTCACATTGCTAATTTGTTTTTTAAGGATATTGTAAGATTGCATGGGTTGCCCAAAATTATTGTCTCAGACAGGGATTCCAAATTTGTTGGACATTTCTTGAGGACACTATGGAAGAACCTAGGAACTAATTTAAGTTTCAGTTTTGCCTATCACCCACAAACTGATGGACAGACTGAAGTTGTGAACATGTGTTTAGGAAATCTTTTAAGGAGCCTTACTGCAGAACATCCAAAGCAATGGGATCAAGTGTTAGCACAAGATGATTATGCATATAATGACTCACCTAATAGGATTATGGGACAGAGTCCATTCCATATTGTTTATGGAATGCATCCAAGAGGAATATCTGAGTTGCGAAACTTGGGAAAAGAAGAGATGAGAAGTGCAAAGGGTGAAGATTTTGCTTCAGAAATGTAAGCAATACATGAACAAGTGAAGCAGCAGTTGCAGGATAGCAACAAAAAGTACAAAACTAGAGCAGATACGAGGAGAAGAGAGGTGAGCTTTGAAGTTGGGGATTTGGTTTTACCAGATCTGAGAAAGGAGAGGTTTCCAAAGAGGGAGTATAATAAAATGAAGTTCAAGAAAATTGGACCATGCAAATTATTGAGGAAATTCTATGCAAATGCCTATGAAATTGAGTTACCCCCTGATGTTGAAATATCACCAAATTTTAATGTTGTAGAATTGTACAAATATGAAGATGAATTTGCAGATGATACAACACAAGATCAAGAGACCCAAGAGATTGACTCGGTAAAACTGTTACCCACATCAAAGGAGTTGTATCCAAAAAGAATTTTGGACAAGAAGGTGTTTAAGAACACAAGAGCACGAGAGTACTTCCAGTATTTGGTAAAATGGAAGGATTTGCCAACCGTTGAAGTTACTGGGGTTACAGAAGACATGCTACAAAAATTGGGTAGTTTTGTAGATAAATTGATGGACAAAAGCCCATGAAGAATTTTTTCCTCAGGAGTCTGATGCAGGAACATGTCACCTGGAGGGAAACAAATCTTCAAACATATTCCAAAAATAATAAAAAATCTACAAGAAACGGAGTGGGGTCCTTTAGCTAGCAATTTCCATGCTTTTCTAGTTCAATATAGGGATAGAATTAAGAATAAAACATTATGTAATAATCTCTCATAGATAAGTGATAATTACTTTTATGCATGAATGCTTTAAATCACACCATATAAAAGCATGATTTTGTAAAGGATAAGGGCCAATAAGGCTTTATCTATTAATGATAAATAAAATTATGGGAGGCTCAGAGTGAGAGTTAGGCCAAAAGCATTATCCTTTGAAGAAAAACCTCTCTCTGCATCAGATTATATGGTTCTCTGTTGAATGTTAATTATATGCATGTATCAATTTAATTACTTTCTTCTGAGCTTGAATATGGATGAATTAGGCTTATTTTCCCATGAATATTTAAGCTAGAGCCTTTAAAATTGTTTTTCCTTCTTATCGACAAGCATAGGCTTCTTAAATCGTTGTATAGAGTTCCGTAGCCAAACTCTATTTTACACAGAGAATTTGTGAAAAAGTCTTCGTCTAGATGTAGCTCTGGACCTAAAATTTTATTGATTCTGCTTCAAACCCATATTGGGTCTAAACCTTTATCACATCGCATAATCACAAGTGGAGTGGAAAGGGTTGTGGAATTTCCAAAGTCCGAAACCCCGATAAGATCGGACCTGAATTATTATATAGCGCAGGGGATAAGTTTTCGAGTCTACAAGGATTTTCACATCACACAATCGGATTAGAAGGAGCCTATTGTGTGGACTTTTGGCACCGCCGATAGCGATTGCCAATAGCCACGTGGCATATCGCATCGGGGAATTACCCATGTTAAAGCATCGATAGTGTATTAAAGCGCTGATTGTGCTATTTTCATTAGATGCATCTCCCCTTGGGTTTTAATGCCAATAATGTATTTAACACTATTTGTGTTATTCCCATTTAAAAAGCCTACCAATAGTGTATTTGTGTAATTCCTTGGAATTATAATCTTGATAGAGTATAAGGGCTTTGACATATGAATTGTAGCAATAACAAGGATTGGGATTTCTAGAGGAAAAACCCATGAGGCTATCAGGCTAATAGATGACTGATACATCAATTGATGTAAGAGGAGAAATTTAGACAGATATTGAAGATATTGAAGCCAGATTCGAGAGGTTGTCTATATCGCCTGCACCCAGGCCACCAAAAATCTCACTCTGGGACCATAATTCCTTCTTTCTACTAATCATTAACATAATCATATTTCCATTCTATGAAACTAATAACTTCTCCCTTTGACATCATGATCTTTCCTATGGACCTAGTCAAAGTCTCCCCCTAAGACCATGCTTCCAATGTTGCTCCTAGGTATTCCCTCACTTTCTTATGGACCTGGCAAAGTCTCCCCCCGAGGTCATACTTCCCTCAGATGTCTTCCACTACATTTGATATTACATCCCTATTTCATATCCTTACTTTACATATGAGATATCATCATCAAGTCATATCGGCCAATGTAATCTTTCCCTATCACTGTTCACATGTTTCTCTCATGCTAAGGTGTTGATTCTACCTACATAGAACTACTTCTTCAGGTTTTGATCCAAGAAATAATATTCTTGAAGAATCCTTCACTAAGGAATTATATTTGAGGAATCATATCTAAGAAAGGTTATACTTATCATCTTATCCATCCTGTATAATCAATCCATGTATTGATAGGTAGTTCCTCGTGCCATATCAATTTGAGTCTGCAATCTAATGTTGTATGAACTTCATTATGACATACGTAACATTTAACATTGGGATTCAACTTTGTGGAAATGGCGGAGTAATTATTTTTATTTGGTCCACATGCCTCCATACAGGAGCTTAATCATATCATCTATACCTAACCATATCATAGATTATGCAATCTTCTGCTTTTTTTTATAAATACTCGGGGTGGGGGGGGGGGGGGGGTGGGGAAGAATTAATATTTCACTTTACTAGTCACCAATTAAAAAATATACCACTTATTTCAAAGCACTAAATTATTAATTAGTTGAATCAATAGTTAATCAACAATATTTATAACATATAATATAATAAACCATGAACCGCAAACATTAATACACATGAAGGAACATCAATCAAAATATCTAGATTTAAGAACACCAAATATAAGGTGGAGACCCGTCCAGGATAAAAACCACCTTATGTTGTATCTACTTCTTCTTATTATATAAATTATTTCTTTTACATCATACATTGGCTCACCACCAGTGCAAGAACCCCTTCCTACTAGAGGCCACCACATCCATTAGTTTCTTCAACTACCATTGGAAGGAAGCCACCACTCCCTAATCAAGTTCTCCAACCACTACTAGAAGGACACTACCACTAGTTGATCAAGTTCTCCGACCACCACCAGAAGGAAGCTACCACTCCTTGATCAAGTTCTCCAACAACCATCAAAAGGAAGTTACCACTGCCTTACTGAAGGATCCAACACTGAGACTCCTATGGATCTCATTTCAACATTTTCATGTTGGATCCACCTACAAAAAACTCAAATACCATAGGCCACATTTCACAATTTTCAGGCTAGACCCACATATACATTTATGCTCAAATGAAGTACTAAATCAACTGGCTCAAACATCTCCTTGCAACACAAACCCTAGTAGAATTCAATCAATATTTGGTCCCATGCACAAGAGGACGCACCAACAGTCCCTCCTCATGAAACTCAACAAAAAGTCTCATAAATAACAATTAGAAGGATCTAGGAATAATATACATGGCATATCACACATCAAACCTAGTGTTATCACAAAATCATTACTAAAGGCTGCTAATCAGTAAGACCTTATGTAACTGTTTCAGACCAGGATTTTAGCTAGGGATTAGCCTCCCTAACCTGAGAGGGCTCTCTCAAAATAAACTATTGATTTATCTTTAAGCATAAAGAGGGCTAACTCTTGAAATGAAAATTTAGTAAACTTGTTGGTTGGACAGACAGCATAACATTTCTTCCATTGGGCTCATGGAGTCAAACATTTTCTAGTAAACTATCAACTGCTCATTCATAGAAGCCAAGGCATGTAATGTTTAAACATTCAAGACATTCATCAAATAACCATCAACTCGTAAGCACACACAGGAAGTCTGAGCACTAGGTGAATTCAGAGTGATTGTGCACTTAAAGAGCTGTAAAACATGAAGGACAAGAACCTCAACTTATAAGTATACACAGGAAGTCTGAGCACTAGGTGAATTCAGAGTGATTGCATACTTATAAAGCTGTAAAACTTACATTTGGTAAGACAAAACCACAAACATCTTGAACATTTTAACAAAGTATGAATCTTGGGAAGAATAAAACAGTCTTTCTATTACTCAAAAAAAGCTTTATACACAGGCCAATATAACTCTGTTTTTTGCATAAATATCCAACCTTGTTTACATCAGAGTTTCTCCTATATATAGGAAAACAAAACTCAAACTACCTCGAGTCTCCTCCTCCAGCATGAGGGGAGCTCGATATCCTATCATTAATTACCTTATCTATATCTAAACAAACTTATTAAATACAAAGGTATTGTGCTGTAAATACATAGAGTCCTAATCATATTGAAACTCTAATTCTATCTCCTCGTGTGCATGATGCCTTTCTTGAGCTTTGACACCTGTACCCTTTCTGTTGTGGCCGAGATATATTGGAGAAGCATTCACTGAATGAGCTGCCTTGGATACTAGCTGTGCAGATGACTCATTAGTTGGTGAAGATGTGTGCCCTGTTTTCACGGTCCCTGCCTTCCATTAGTCTTCATTACTAAAAAACCATGCTCCAAGCTATTTAATACCTTTAATAACCACGCATAACACCATATGCCTCATGATCTAGATGCTTGGTGGACTGAACAGGTGTACAACCCAAAATTCCGGTAACCCTACCAGAACCCTAATAATTCGGTCATAAAGTAGCTTTAGGAACACTTTAGCAAAAAACAAAATATTTTACCTTTTTCTCCAACACTTACACCTGTCACTCTTTGAATGCTTAGATAGCCTTGTATGGTCTCTTTCCTGCCCTCGAGGCATTCCTTTCAAAATTTGCTAACCTCAGCATCAACTTCATTGTTTTCTTATAAAACAGTCATCTACAGCAGTTTTGTAGCGCGCTACGAAACTGCTGTTTTTTATCAAAACAGAACATATGTATCCTAAAACATTGTCAAATTAAACTCATGACTTCTTCAGCTACTTTGTACAGGTGTTAGAGATCTAAAAGGTTACAAAATGATGGAAATCAAAATTTACCAAAACATGAAAAGCAACTTTCTCCTTGGATCAATGAGCTAGTTTACCTAGCTTCTTCTTCAAACTGCTAACCTCTTTCTTCAAAGCCTTGTTTTCTGATCTTAGGCTTGTGTTCAGCTTTCTCATGATATTTGCTTGCTTAAGGGCTGGTACTGTCCACAAATATGCATCAGACACCGAATCTTTTGTTTTCAATTCTAGTTTGAGATTGAATTATTTAGCTCCAGCTGCTACGAAACTGTTGTTCTGCCTGAAAAATGGGTCTCGGGACAGAGCTCATAGCTTCTCACAGAAAACGTATTTAGAAAAACTGAAGGAGGTTTTCGTAAAACAATCCGTGCTTAACAAAAACCTCTTTTGGTTTTTTAAAACGCTTCTCCAGCTGCCCAAAAGTGGTCTTTGAAAAATAGGTGTAAAACAGGAAATTAAAAACTGCACCTACAGCAGTTTCGTAGCGCAACTTTAGTCACTCGATTCTCCCAACTCATAATCAATTTGAAGAAAATGAAAGATATTTTTCTAGTTCAGTATGTTAGGAATACAAACCTCTTTCATTTTTCGAAAATATTATTTCAGCCGCACTAAATAACTCCTGGAAGCTAACTGCTTAAAACAGAGAAGTATGCCTGTAACAAACATCACCTACAGCAGTTGTAGCCAGTGTACTAGTATGGAGATCTCCCATTTTGAACCAAACCACCTGGAGGTGGTCCTGTAATAAATGGATTACCATCCTCATCACCATTGCTCCTTCTATGCCAGGTTTATGCAATTCAACACAATTCCACAAGCCTGGGTTTTACTCTGGGCTAAATCATCAAGGCTTCCCGTCTCTAGAGATAAACCCAAGTGTGTTGCCC
The DNA here is from genome assembly GCA_000404065.3 of Pinus taeda. NCBI lineage: Eukaryota > Viridiplantae > Streptophyta > Pinopsida > Pinales > Pinaceae > Pinus > Pinus taeda. The sequence goes on from APFE030413358.1 coordinate 95,305, forward strand.
GCAAAAACCATTTTCTTTGACTGGAATCAATAGGATGGCCCTTCCATAAGGAAAAGCAAGCTGGATCTTTTTGAAGATTGAGAAGTTCAAATGACAAATATGATGACTGTATAAAAATCAATCTTTCAGCATGAAGTCTTGCTCCTGTGAAGCAGTTATCAACAATTTTGCAAATGTCTTGATCTAGCTTTGCTACATCTACCGGAATTGTAAGGTCAGTCTCCTTGAGACCGAAGTAAAGAGCGTTCACCGAAGTATTAGGTAAAACATCACCAAGATTTACCATAATGCCCTCAACCACAAAAGAAGTAATTATTAAACATGATTCCTCTTGAAGATTAATCTTAATGAGCTGCAACTGAACAACTGTTTGTGATGGACCAAAAAGGCTCTGGTGTGGCTCTAAACACTGCAGTGTCAATAGTAGTAAGCACCATTCGGGTAGGAACCTTATCATCAAAATTTAGTATATGAACCTTCTGCTGAAAACTCGAGCAAATCCCAATTTCGTAGCGTGCTACGAAATCACTTGAAGCATGTTGCGCTGCGAAACTGTTAAAAGAGGATTCATGCGCTGCAAAAACACCCTGTCCTTAAGCTAGGCTAAACAATTTTTGGCAATAGAATTTTCAAGGATAACAGTGGCTCCACTTGGGATAGTGTGCCCTTGTGGTACACTAAGAACTTGCAGGTCCAGTGCCTTATCCACCTATGACAAAAAAAAAAATTGCTTGACAAGCATGACTGTAGGAGAAAGAAAACTACTTCTGCTGAAAAATGCTCAGTTGACCTTGAGCTTATTTGCATTTACCTATACCTACCTACCCTAACAATTTCAACTTCCTTCTGCTCAATCAATATGAAATTTCCAATGTAGCCAATCATTTATCTTATCTGACATTTGAGTCCTTTGGTTGCATCGGAGTTCAGAGCTACAATGATATTGTGATGACCGCTGCCACTGGAATTGTCTCTGATTTTTATAAGTAAACTGAAACACCGGAGTGAAAAATTCTTCCATGTAATTAGCTATAGGATCCCAGAGTACACAATCAGTTTGACTTCTCTTGTAACTTTCTGACTGTGCAAACAGATCTACAACAGCAGTGTGCATCTCCTCAAGCGTAAAAGAAAAAGGAACCAGCATTCTTTCCTTGTGTTCTGTCACAGAAATCTTCTGAAAATAATGATCATGATCATGGAAATTATATGCCTGAATTTGACCTTCTAAACCTTCAATGTCTTTCTCAATGTCTTTGGCAAATTCATCAAAAAATTTCATCTTATCCTCTGCCTTGCAATCAAAGGATTTTAGATATGAGGACAAGGACAAAGAAAAATATTCATTTGTTTCTTCTTTGCTATAATCATTATTCCATTGCTTAAAATCTGCAACTGACGGAGATTCTCCCACCAACTCTGACCGATCTATCCATTCCTCCAAAAACATGAGCCAAAGATCTTGAAATGACTTAATGGATTTGGCAGTAAAGCATTCAATCCACTGTTTGCATTTCCCTTGAAGTGAATCATAGAATAACCTTATGCAAACATCCTCATGTTTAACTCTAAGAAGCTCAGCAAAATGACAGAAATCTGAGATATGCTTCAGAGTTAAACTTAAATCTTTTCCATTAAATTTGGGACCATTCCTTAGAAAATATGCATCCTTGGGAAAATGATTTGGGAAACCATGAATTCCTGAGAAATCTATGCGTGCATACCTTGAACTAAGAATGGCAGCTTCTGGGTCCTTCATAACTCCAGTGGAATCACCATGAATGTATGAACTTTGAATTCTTCAACAATGGAGTCGCCAAGGTAGATTTGCAGCCTCGAAAAACACTTTGAACTCCTGCTACCTTCAGAAATTCAATCTTAAAATTACGGGAGTGAGTAATCTTTAGTCTCCCGGCAGACGCACAAAAATGTTATCACAAAATCATTACTAAAGGCTGCTAATCAGTAAGACCTTATGTAACTGTTTCAGACCAGGCTTTTAGCTAGGGATTAGCCTCCCTAACCTGAGAGGGCTCTCTCAAAATAAACTATTGATTTATCTTTAAGCATAAAGAGGGCTAACTCTTGAAATGAAAATTTAGTAAACTTGTTGGTTGGACAGACAGCATAACATTTCTTCCATTGGGCTCATGGAGTCAAACATTTTCTAGTAAACTATCAACTGCTCATTCATAGAAGCCAAGGCATGTAATGTTTAAACATTCAAGACATTCATCAAATAACCATCAACTCGTAAGCACACACAGGAAGTCTGAGCACTAGGTGAA
>APFE030413358.1:98422-121161 GCA_000404065.3 Pinus taeda
AAACAGTCATCTACAGCAGTTTCGTAGCGCGCTACGAAACTGCTGTTTTTTATCAAAACAGAACATATGTATCCTAAAACATTGTCAAATTAAACTCATGACTTCTTCAGCTACTTTTTACAGGTGTTAGAGATCTAAAAGGTTACAAAATGATGGAAATCAAAATTTACCAAAACTTGAAAAGCAACTTTCTCCTTGGATCAATGAGCTAGTTTACCTAGCTTCTTCTTCAAACTGCTAACCTCTTTCTTCAAAGCCTTGTTTTCTGATCTTAGGCTTGTGTTCAGCTTTCTCATGATCTTTGCTTTCTTAAGGGCTGGTACTGTCCACAAATATGCATCAGACACCGAATCTTTTGTTTTCAATTCTAGTTTGAGATTGAATTATTTAGCTCCAGCTGCTACGAAACTGTTGTTCTGCCTGAAAAATGGGTCTCGGGACAGAGCTCATAGCTTCTCACAGAAAACGTATTTGGAAAAACTGAAGGAGGTTTTAGTAAAACAATCCGTGCTTAACAAAAACCTCTTTTTGTTTTTTAAAACGCTTCTCCAGCTGCCCAGAAGCGGTCTTTGAAAAAGAGGTGTAAAACAGGAAATTAAAAACTGCACCTACAGCAGTTTCGTAGCGCAACTTTAGTCACTCGATTCTCCCAACTAATAATCAATTTGAAGAAAATGAAAGAGCTTTTTCTAGTTCAGTATGTTAGGAATACAAACCTCTTTCAGTTTTCGAAAATATTATTTCAGTCGCACTAAATAACTCCTGGAAGCTAACTGCTTAAAACAGAGAAGTATGCCTGTAACAAACATCACCTACAGCAGTTGTAGCCAGTGTACTAGTATGGAGATCTCCCATTTTGAACCACACCACCTGGAGGTGGTCCTGTAATCAATGGATTACCATCCTCATCACCATTGCTCCTTCTATGCCAGGTTTATGCAATTCAACACAATTCCACAAGCCTGGGTTTTACTTTGGGCTAAATCATCAAGGCTTCCCGTCTCTAGAGATAAACCCAAGTGTGTTGCCCGCAAAAACCATTTTCTTTGACTGGAATCAATAGGCTGGCCCTTCCATAAAGAAAAGCAAGCTGGATCTTTTTCAAGATTGAGAAGTTCAAATGACAAATATGATGACTGTATAAAAATCAATCTTTCAACATGAAGTCTTGCTCCTGTGAAGCAGTTATCAACAATTTTGCAAATGTCTTGATCTAGCTTTGCTACATCTACCGGAATTGTAAGGTCAATCTCCTTGAGACCGAAGTAAAGAGCGTTCACCGAAGTATTAGGTAAAACATCACCAGGATTTACCATAATGCCCTCAGCCACAAAAGAAGTAATTATTAAACATGATTCCTCTTAAAGATTAATCTTAATGAGCTGCAACTGAACAACTGTTTGTGATGGACCAAAAAGGCTCTGGTGTGGCTCTAAACACTGCAGTGTCAATAGTAGTAAGCACCATTCGGGTAGGAACCTTATCATCAAAATTTAGTATATGAACCTTCTGCTGAAAACTCGAGCAAATCCCAATTTCGTAGCGTGCTACGAAATCACTTGAAGCATGTTGCGCTGCGAAACTATTAAAAGAGGATTCATGCGCTGCAAAAACACCCTGTCCTTAAGCTAGGCTAAACAATTTTTGGCAATAGAATTTTCAAGGATAACACCTAGCATAAGACAATAATTCCTAAAGCATCATACTCTGACAGTCATAATAATGGTACATGATATATATCAAGCCAAATTTATGCCCCAACAAAATGCCACTAGAACCACATTGTAAGCAACATAATCATGAAGTAATGGAGTAGAAAAACTCTGTCAATACACTGTCGTCAATCTTTGTTATACATATTTTGTCATAAACCCTAGCAACATCAAACCCTTTGCTCGAACATCGACAACATTCTCTTTTCTTGTCCAACTATATACATTCTTCTAGTATCATCACAAACTAATCTTCCCTTGGCAACAACATACTCTATCATACACATCAAGATATAAATCATCAAGCTGCCAAACCATAAAAACATACAACACTCATTCAAATCCACTTACAAATTCTCTCTCAACTTTAATCACATCAACAAACACTAACTCAACATTCGCCCATACTCCCAGTGAATAACAACATATATGAAAACATTCTAAGATAACTCAAACAAATCTTCTCAGAACACCTCATACCTCAATACATCAACATATCAAAATGTGATTCAATCTCTCTCAACATACAACTCTTGAAAACGGCATATATATACTCTAATTTACAAAAACAAATCTCAAAAATCTCAAACTAGTAGCATACTCTCAACTTCAATCACAACATTATGACAATCATTCTCTGCCCATACAACATCAACATCTCAACCCTTAGTAGTATCTCTCTTTTACCAATATACTAACAAACAATTTCTCTTTGTAACTTTATGATAAAGACATGACAACACATAGGTCATGGTAGCCATACATCAAAATAATAAGATAAATACATACTCAATAAGATACCCACTGCAACCACACCTAAATTAGTAGTCACAATATCACCTTTTTTTTTTTTATTTATAGCCCTAGAAACACACTTGTCAATTATCCCTCTATCACATAAAATGCGCATCACCACCAGCTACTCAAATTAAGATAGATCGCCACACATATGAAAACCACTCACGTACAAATTTTATCACATTTAGGTGAGTGCATATATATATATATATATATATATATATATATATATATATATATAGATATATATATATCTGTGTGTGTGTGTGTGTGTGTGTGTGTGTGTGTGTGTGTGTGTGTGTGTGTGTGTCTATATATATGTATGTATACACAGATATATATATATATATATATATATCTAGATACACACACACACATATATATATATGTATGTATGTATATATGTGTGTGTGTGTGTGTGTATTTGATCTTTGATCTTAATCGCTTTGTCTTTGTCAGCCTTCTACTGTAGGTGATCAATCATTATTCTATATGCACTATACTTAATTTTAACTCCTCCGACAATCTGTTAGAAACAACATATAAGCATGTATTTCAGATAATGCATTTGTATACTGATCATGCACAGTCAGAAATGATCTCCATAGCTTCATGATATCTACATTAAATCTTCTTTATCACATTATTTTTGTAGATAACGCTCTAATTTCAAAATACTCTAGATCAATGCCAAATAAAGAAATAGTCGTACCTTCAATCTATGCGCGTATGAGATCCATTCTCTATGATGAAGGTTAATTACATGACCACATCAATCAAGCACTCAAGCTTCAATGTTTTCCATTAAGGAAGATCACATCAATTGACTGCTCTATTACTTCATATGAGCTGGAAGATTAATCTGTATTAAAGAATCTATGCACATGATACATATATCAACATAAGAACAATCTTCGCACATAAAAATATTCAAATAAAAAATGTCAAACTATACACTCAATCAAAACTTGATCCACATATGTGCTCTATCTATAAGATTCAGACTCTAAACTATGGATCGATGCACTAGACTAGACCATTTACACAACCATCATATTAGGAAGATGCAACATCAAAACAATCTGACTTTGATCAAGTCTATCTCTACCATAACAAACAAAGAAAAATAACTAGAACTCATACAACACCATCTCTCTAAAAACGGATGGATGCCAAAAAAAATATCAATAGATGAGTCAATTTCCTCAGTCGCCATTTGACCACCACAATCGATATGGTATATATAGTCTTTTTTAGGTTGAACAAATAAAACTAACAGAGAAATACCATGGGAAGATTCAACGATTAAGCCTGAAGTACTTTTAGTTTACACTTTGCGTTCCATATCAACTAATGGTAAAATCCACAATGCACAAATGATCCAATCAAATGGATCCCTTATATGGATTAAGTTCGCACCTTTGAAAACCATGTCAATCACCTTTTTGGACTGTGACTAAATAAAAAATGGTTGAATTTAATTTGTGGATCGAATCAAAACACTTTGGACCATATCAACCATGTTTAAACTCATTTCATTCTTTTCTACTGGAGAATTTATCAGTTTAATGGTATGGACTAATTCAAAGCTCTTCTAAAACCAAAACCATGGGTAAAATCCATAGAATTTTATTGAGTGCACGCATGCTTCACAGATATGGATTTTTACACCTAGAGGACTAAGGATGTGGGTTTCGAACTGCAAATATGAATTTCCTCCATGGATTTTCAATGGAAAATATAATTCTTCACCTTAAGAACATGATTTTACCTCCTTTAGTTTGATTCTTTAAGTTAATTTGGGGAAAAAGATTAAAACTCTCACCCAAATAAGAAAAATTTTGCATCATCACATCCTTTGGCACCATGTAAATCTACAACAACACCAAAACACTCTTTTTAATGATCAAATCATCATGAAATTAACTAACCTATTGACATCAACGTTATGCTCAACCAACTCTAGGGATGACATCAATGCCAACACCATGCTACCAACATTTGTGACCAAATTTTGTACATGAGAAAGAATAACCAAAGAACTTATTTTGACACCTAGAAGTATAAATTGATCTTTATCTCCAAAAGTTATTCCTTGGAGGAGCCTCATTCATTTTCTAATTTCCAACACCTACTCCAATACTCCTTGTGGATCATTTATGAAGATTCCTTGTCATGGGATATTTCCTTCCTTCATTCTAGCTTCCTTTATTTTGTGAACTTGGTTACTTTTTTTTATTTTCTTTATAGTAATTTAAATGTGACATGCTTGGGTAGGTTCATCACTATCTTGGGATATTAAATGGAGTTTTCTCTAGATGCAATGAATTTATGATCACACCTCTTGGGATGATCATTTGATTTCCTTTGGGTGCCATTGTTCTTGGTTTCTACACAACCTTCTTGATAACCAATACCTATTTTAATGAGAGGAGACCTTTGCATGTTAAGAATGTGATATAATCCTTCTCTCGAGAAGACAACTTCCTCCTCCAGTATTTCACATATGTTTTCCTTCTCATTTACATATTTTGACAAAAACATTGTTAGCTTCTTCTAATTTGACTTTGATTACAATAATGGTGTCTTCATTTAGATTTTTGTGTTAAATCTACTACATTACTTGACCTTCCATCCTTTTGATGGTCTTTTTTTATTTCAATGCACTTCTAAGTTCCCCTTCATAGTCTATTTGTACTTCGGGTTCTTAAATTTTATCTATGAAAAATATTTCATCCCTTTCATCATCGACCATGCTTTCATTGTTTTCATTGTCACTTTGTTATTCTGAGTAGAAATTCTTGTTCATACTTTCTTACTTCTTCTTTTGATGCTTAGACTTGAATATTGAATCATCATCACTATCATTCATTTTACCATAAGGAAATTTAGAAGCATAATGTCCTATTCTTTCAAACTCAAAGCACTTGAAAGGGATCTTACATTTGAAATTCATGTTTCCTCTTTTTAGCTTTTGAACAACCTTGGCTTATTCTTCATCAGATTTAAGATTCTACTTGATCTTCCTTTTTTTCTCTTCTTTGGATAATTTGAATGCTACTTCCTTGACTCCCCATTTTTCCTCCTTTATTCTCGTTTCATATACTTAGAGTGCCCCATGAAGCATATATAGAGTAATTTTTTCCACATCTATTAATTATTTAAGGGATGATTATTTAGTATTAAATTTGGATGGAAGACACCTCAATACCTTTTGAGAAATAATTCCATCATTGATTTGTTTTCCAAGACGTACAATGGAGTTGCCAATGTTGTCTATTCGAAGAAAAATTGAAGTGATATACTCATCTTCTTCCATATTAAAGATTTTGAATTAGCCCTTAATAGATTGTAGCCTAGATTCACTAACTTTAGTGTCCCCTTCAAAAACTATTTTGAGCTTCATCCATACCTCATGAGCCGACTTACATTTCACTAAATTGATGAATTATAAATCTGATAAACTACCTAGAATACCATGCTTGTCTTGTGCATAGGATATATAAAGTGTCATAAGAACTACATTTGTAGGAATAGTATTGAGGACTTAATCAGTCTCCACAATTTCCCAAACATACTCTCCCAAGGAAACGATATTGGTTTCCATCATTATCTTCCAAAAGGCATATCTGGATCCATCAAACATCAGTGGTTTACTTGTTGCTCTGATAATAGTCATATTTCCTTGAACTTAACCTTTTAGTAGTTAATTTTTCATGAAGCAAACCTTCTCTAAAACCACTCATTGGACCAAATATCACATTTTTGTGGGGGGGGGGGGGGGGGGGGGGGGGTGGTGTGGGTGGGGGGCAGGGGTTGAAATTAGTGTGTGAGAAATTTTAAAATTTCACATTTTTCCCCAAGAGACAATTATATAGTGATGAACCATAACCATTTGTAGCACATAAATCAATATAGAAATGCATTATAAGCTACCATTACAACAATGATACATCAAGAAGACATCAAGACAAGGAAACATAATATTTTACATGGAAACCTAAACAAGAGAAAACCACAAATTCTTCTTCATGTTGTGCTCTAATTCATTACATAGATTTGTATTCTTTTACCTATTGGAGATACCCACCCCCAAAATATGAAAGTTGCTAATTACAGTAGGATACACCCTGATTGAAGCACTATTTCCACTGCATAAACGACCCTCCAAAAAATTTTCCTGTCTTTTTTGGAGCCTACGTGCACTGTCATTTCAAGACCCTTAGTGTCATTGCATTGTTTTATTTCTTATTATTTTGTTTTCTCAAAGTTTCACATCCTCTTAAGTCAATGTTTCCTAAGTCTCAGTACCTAACCCTTAGAAGTGCATGTTTTGTCAAACCCATGGTTAAGTGAACTCATAACTTTACTTAAATTATAAACTAGCCTTTCTCGCCATGTGTTAGTGTCAGCCTTTGCAGCCTTCCTCTAGTGATCAAACATGCTCTTACAAAGTGATTTTAAGGTGTCAAGGTCAAATTTTGTCATTTTAGTGAGTCTTTAAGCAAAATTTGGTCACTAGGTATTAGGTCTAGGGTTTGCTGTTACTCCTTTCAAAGTTGTCCAAATGTCGGTCCATGTCACCATTCAGCTGAGTGTACCATCATTCAAAGGGTTTTCATCATCATGTCAAGTTCCAATGGGTCATTTTACACCTTGTTCATGCTTCAGTTGTGCCTAGGTAAGGTTCATTTCCCTCTCCTAGGGTTTTGGATGGTAATTTCTCTTGGATGGTCAAATTCATCAGTAAAAACTTGTATCCTGATGTTCATATACCTTTCCCTATCCATAATGTACCTTATTAAACACTTCCCATCACTAAAATCCCCCAAATTCCTCATTTTCGCACAAACCCTAGTTTCTTGCTACAACTTGGCAATTTTCTAGGCTAGGCCTGTGTTTTTCCCTTTTGGACCCCTTCCACTCAATCAATCTTTGAAATTCCACTTTCCCATGCTTCCTAACATCCCTCCCCACCTCCCAAAATTTTCTCAAGAATTTAGAAGCCGCTTATCCCCTTCATTTCGATTAATTTCGACAAATCCCTTGTTGCACACATCGGGATAGGTTTCACTCAAATGATGTTTTTGAGAAATAAAAGATGAATTTGGGAAACATGAGAGAGAGTTTTTTCCACAACAGGCTAGGGAATAAAAATCTCCTTCACTGTTTACACAGGTGTCTTGGTTTTAGAGAAATGTCAAAAATACCATTGCCTCAGGAGAATTGAATGCACCTCTGCAGTGACCTTAGGAAAATCAAGATTTCTTATAGCTTGGTTGGCCCAATGACTTGTTTTATGGGTCACATGATAGCTAGACACCATTTCCTTTCCAATGAGCTATCATGAGCTCAATTTGGAGTTGAGGAACACCTTCAAAAGTTGACTACAACATCACTCTACCTTGAGGTAGTCTCATTTGGCACATTTTGACCAGTCTTGGGAGATTTGATTTTCGACAGGGCAAATGAACTCAAAATTGAAAATTCCAGTTGTGTTGGAAAGTAAAATCAAAGGCTTTTCCAACGAGCTATCCCGTTCCTAATTTGGAGGCCTCCAGAAGTCTTCTGGAAAAAGTACTACGCACTGGGCATGTGGCGCGACACACATAACTAGCCCCGCGCATTGGGCTTTGATTTCCAGTGTAAAATAACAAGGGCGCGGTGCATTGGTGAGGCACGGCGCATTGGGCAAGCTGCGTGGCGCACATAGCTAGGAAGCCTGAAAATTTCCAAATTCGCTCCAACATCACCCAAATCGTATGCATTGCCATCGATAAAAGTAGGTTGAATTGCTCTCATGGTTTTTCATCCGAGTTTGATGAATGGTTGGAAGTGTTTGACGAATGGTGAAGTGTGTTAAGGAAAGTAAACCCTATCCCTTCGAAGTTGTCAAAGGATATTGTTGTTAGGGTTTTTTTTGGTCATTTTACTACCAAGTATCCTCCCACTTCATGATTCCCTAGTTTCATAATCCCCTATTCCCTTATAATCCCAAGTCACTCATTCCCATTTATCCCTATCCCTATCCCTAAACCCTACAAGTCCCCATCATCATCACACTCCCATGTCATTTGCAAAAAGCTCCTAAATTTCTAAATCCCCAAACCCCACATTCCTAAAACACAGTCAAGTGACTGTTATTGTATCTTAATTTCACTTGGCAGTGCACTTTACCCACTTTACCCACTGTCCCTTTTTCCCACACTCCATTCCTACTTAGCACACATTTGGAAATTGAAGGAAAATACACCAAATTTTTGTTTTCACCTCATACAGATCAACATTCATCTTGAGAAGCTATTGGCGAAGGCAAACAAGGACGTGAAAATTCATTATTGGGCGCGAACTCAGGTTTGCAAAGCGAAGATCAAAATCCTGAAGGCAAGACTAAGGAGGGAAATAAAATGACGCAAAAGGCATGATAGGCTCCAAATATTGGCTAAAGCATCCTTGGCCCATCATAGCTCATGATATAGAAGGTCCAGCCCAAATTTCAAGAAATTTGGAGCAATTTTTGCATTTTGAAAATTTTTGCACTAAAAAATAGGGTTTTCCTCCCTATGCACCACATCACGTGGTGCGCACTTTTGCTAGGGAAATCCAAATTACAAAAAGTTTGCATTTCTAGATTTGGCATGAAACATTATAGTTGCTTGTTCATGGCCAAGAAATTTGGGCAGGTTTTGGGCCCTCAAAGAGGTCAAAAACTCTTAGAAAATGACCTCACTGCCCCTATTTTGACACACAGGAAGCAGTCCCGAGAGATTGGATATTTGAAGAGGTAAATGACATCCAAATCTAGAAATTCCACTTGGGTTTGAAAGTAGACAGACACATATTTCCAATGAGATATCATGACCTCAATTTGGACTTCAGGAATTGTCTCAAAATCAGCTTCAAAGTGGTGCGACGCATAGAGAATTTGGGCGCGCCGCATAGAGAAATTTGGCCTCATTTTCACTCTTTAGCTCAGAAATTCGCCCAGTTTTGACTAGTTTTATTTTTTGATGTAACTATTGATCTACCATGATGTAATTTGATGACCATGATGTAATTTTGGCACATTTTTACTTGTCTTAGTAGATTCATTCACCAAAAGGTGAAATGTGAGTGAATGAATCAGTGTCCTAGCATATAGATGCAAGTTGTTTCATTGCCTATTTTTCAGTTCCTTGTTTAGATATGGCTGAAACAACTCCTAGAATGATGAGCTCGACCTCTAGAGGTGTGGAAAGGAGTTAGGCTTGTCTATATCATGTAATTTCTCAGTCATTTTCAGGGTTGGACACTTGGGATTGCTTGGCACTTCATTGTACATTTGATTTCTCCATTTTTGGCAAAGGAAAGACCAGGGTTTTGTAGCACTTGCTGGGATCCATGTGGCTCTGTGTTTTTATGGTGTTTTTTTCTATGTAATCTTAAGTTCACTGATGTTTATGTGTATCATTTTCCCTTCTCTTTTCTTCTTAAATTAAACAAATGAGTGATTAAGGTAGATTTCATTGGACTGTTGTGCTCTTCCTTGAAATTTTGTTTAATTTTCAATGTTTTCATCTGTTTGAGGAGGACTCTTGAGACCCTCTTTCCCTCCATAGTTCCTCACTAGTCTGATCCATCCATTCATTCAATCTAAAGCATCAAAATGATTTCCTTCCTTGCCCCAATCAGAACTCTGCAAAAACTAGGCCTCATCCCCGGAACCAAATTTGCGTTTCCCTTTTTCCAACACAAAACCCCCAAAAAATCAAATCAAATATTTGCACTTCATACCTAGCCTAAAATTAGTTTTTATTTCAGTCATCTCAAGCCCCATCGATTATCTTTTTCTAATATTGACCCAAAGATAGCCCTCTCCTATCCTCGTAGGGCTAGCTACGAGGCTGAGCGTGGTTTGATGTGGACCTAGAAGCTTGCCTTTTCAGCCTGAGGTAAATCTAGGCTCTAACATAGTGGCGACCATACTGGGGAAGAAAGTTTATTTTCATTTTTTGGCTTTGCAGACTATAGACGTAGCCTGAAGTTAGCCAGGTAGCCTTCGAAAAGCTCTTTCTTTGCATTAGTGAAAGTAGACGAAAGATGCTTCAGTCAATCTCCGGTCTAGTTTATAAACTGAACATCTAATCTAAACGGTCATCCCAGTACATGTATCAAGTTCAAATCTGATTGTTGATGGTGGAAAACGATCAAACACTGGAAAGGCCAAAATCATTCACTTGGCGATTCCAAATCAGTTCGAGATTAGATCCAAAGACTCCATTGGAGGATGAACCCGACCAGCGAGAACATGAAAGGACAATATGGAAAGATTAGGTATTCAAGTTGGAATTTCATCCAAGAAATTTTGTTCTTTGTTGTAAATTATTTCTTCTCTTTTCCTGAGAATGTCAAGAAGGCTTTGCAAAGTATATTGTATTTGAGAAAAGATCCTCGGCCTGCATTTGACTCCTTCCCTTTGAAGATTTTGAATACCAAAGATTTGCATGCCATTGAGCTTGATCAAGACCCTTTTCCTGAATCTTGTGATGACCGTCTTCAAACTGATAATCCCTAAGAGACTAAGACTGATTCTACAACTTCTATATATACTTCTACACCTTGTAAAATTCCAGATCGATACAAGCCTTTGATTTTACCTCCTATATTCCATGCTTTCCCTAAAAATCATGATCTATATCTACCAAGATTTGACGGCGAATGTAAGAATGTCAACGTTGAGCAACATGTGCAGAATGTTGAGACTTTTCTAGACCTTTTTGAGGTTGATGACGAAGATGTTAGTATTAGCCTTTTTCTCTTTCTTTGCAAGGCAAAGTGAAGAGTTGGTTCAAAGCCCTACCTGATGCAAGCATCTCAGATTTCCAGCAGTTCGTCAAAGTTTTCCTCGACAGGTGGGTGGTAAGACAGAACCTTCTCTTGATTATAGAAGAGTATAACCAGCTGAAAATACAACCAGGGGAGACAGTACAACAATTTTCCGCTAGATTTAACCAAGTTTATTGTTCAATGCCAGTTGAGATAAGGCCTTCTCCTAAATCCACTCTCCTGCACTACCCGGGTGCCTTTGATCCAGAAATGGAGTTTCAGCTGAGAGAAAGGAAGCTTGCAACAATTGAAGAAATGCAAAATAGTGCAATAGGTGTAGAGGCTCATTTGTTGATCGAAAGGGAAAAGTTGAAGGAAGAAGAGATGAAAAACATAGATTCGGAGGAATTGACATCTCTAGAGGTAAAGCTTGACATATTGGTAGGTGCAGTGGAAGAGATGATGCAAAGGATCACAACAAGGAATGAGTATAATGTTCAAGCCCATTGCTCGCTGATTGAAGAAGAACAAGTTGCTGCTCCAAAACATCTTCTTTCTGATCCTAGTTGTCATAGATCTGGTAATGATTGTTTTATAGATCATCTTGGAGAAGAGAGATCTGTTGATATGACATGTATGCTTGATGATGTGTTTTATACTGATGATTTGTCTCAGTTTGATCAGTAGATGATGATTATGTTCTCCAAACAAAAGCTACTCTTGCAGACAAACAAGCAGTTAGTTTGTGGGAGGAGGAAGTTCACTTTCAGCAGCTTGAGTACAGTGATCAACCGATGCATATAAGCTATGACAGTGATGAGGAAAGTGCAACAAATTTTGAAGTAAGTGAAGGATCTTTGCCTTTTTGTTTTGCTTCGTTTCAGTTCATCAGAGACAACATTCATGTAATCAAAAATCAATTGTCGACAAGTCTTGATCTGGACCAACTTGCGGGCAATGAAAACCTTGTTCAAGACTTCTCATATTCAGATTTGTAGTCCCCGAATGCCATTGATTGGCAAGTTGCAGATGAGGACATGGAAACTGGCACATATGATCAAATGATACAAGATGATTCCATGCCATTTTGTTTTGAATCATTTCAATTTTTGAAGGGTAAATTGCATAGTAAATCTTCAAATGAACAGCTTGTAGGAAGTTAGCAATTTCTCAGTTTTAATGTTGAGGATGAGACAGATGGCGAAATTCTTGAGCAAGATTTTAATGAGAAATATTCCCCTGGAATGACTGGTGAAATCATTTTGGATACAAAACCCTCCCTAGCACCAGATTTACAGCCACCAAACACAATTGAAGATCAGATTATAGATGAAGGCGTGGAAGCCGGAATACATGATTTAATGATGCAAGAGGATTTTGTACCCTTTTGTTTCGAAGTATTTCAGTTTATAAGGCACAATATTCGTAATATCTCTAAAGAAAAAGATGAACATCTAGTAAGATGTCATACAATTTTAATGGATACATCGTAGCAGTCTTCTCAAGTTTTTGATGATCCTATTGCTCATGTGTTGGATTATGTTTGCTGTAAAAGTTCTTCTCCATTAGCTAACCATGTGACAGAAGAGAATGTTGATAATAATCTGATTCAAAGGTCACCTTCATTGTCTTGTTTAACATATTTTTCATTACAAAGCTCAGATAAAATTTTACAGTCATATGAGGAGATTGATAAAGGATATTTTTGTTCTGTTTGGAATCAACAACAGAGTTTGTTTATTCACGAAATTCAAGATCCTTTTGGGAGCTTGCTGCAATCACCAAAGAAAGACAACACAAATGTGAGGAAAATTTTAATATCCAGATATGAATATTACTTGGACCAGAGCAGTAATGTGTTAATGGAAATCAATAGCTATGCTTATGAAGATCTATTTGCAGTATTCATGAAGTCATCTAGCCAATTCATATTTTTCAAGTTTATCACTAGTCAACTTGATTCCGAGTTTCCATGGGAGTTGCCTTTCGATTCTTCCCTTTTCTTGTGCATCAGAAAGCGTTTGGGAAGAAATCAAATAACAACCAAGATGCTAACATGGTTGCATTGGCTGTTTCATTTCACTTGATCTGGCAGTGAAATAGAACAGTTAGAGTAGGTTTTGATGAATACGCTCCATTTTGAGCATATTTTCTAGTTTTTCGGTTGTGTTTAAGCATCGAGTCAATTTTTAATTGAGTGAGAGTCAGTTTGTGTCGTCAAGTCATCAGTTTTCAATCATGCATTTCAGCTTGAGTTTTTGACACCATTGCCTAATGGACAAGGCATTGGTCTGCTCTCCCAAAGATTTGTCGTTCTTGGCACCTCCAAGGAGCTACCATCCCCATTGGAGACAATGTTAGTGTCGGTCTTTGCAGCCTTCCTCTAGTGATCAAGCATGCTCTTACAAAGTGATTTTAAGGTGTCAAGGTCAAATTTTTTCATTTCAGTGAGTCTTCAAGCAAAATTTGGTCACTATGTATTAGGTCTAGCATTTGCTTTTACTCCTTTCAAAGTTGTCCAAATGTCAGTCCATGTCACCATTCATTTGAGTGTACCATCATTCAGAGGGTTTTCATCATCATGTCAAGTTCCAATGGGTCATTTTACACCTTGTTCATGCTTCAGTTGTGCCTAGGTAAGGTTCATTTCCCTCTCCTAGGTTTTTGGAGGTAATTTCTCTTGGATGGTCAAATCATCAGTAAAACTTGTATCCTGATATTCATATACCTTCCCCTATCCATAATGCACCTTATTAAACACTTCCCATCACTAAAATCCCCCAAATTCCTCATTTTCGCACAAACCCTAGTTTCTTGCTACAACTTGGCAATTTTCTAGTCTAGGTCTGTGTTTTTCCCTTTTGGACCCCTTCCCCTCACTCAATCTCTGAAATTCCACTTTCCCATGTTTCCTAACATCCCTCCCCACCTCCCAAAACTTTCGCAAGAATTTAGAAGCCCCTTATCCCCTTCATTTTGATTCATTTCAACAAATCCCTTGTTCCACACATCGGGATAGGTTTCACTCAAATGATGTTTTTGAGAAATAAAAGATGAATTTGGGAAACCTGAGAGAGGGTTTTGTCCAAAATAGGCCAGGGAAGAAAAACCTCCTTCACGTTTTATACAGGTGTCATGGTTTTAGAAAAATGTCAAAAATATCGTTGCCTTAGGAGAATTGAATGAACCTCTGAAGTGACCTTAGGAAAACCAAGATTTCTCCTAGATTGGTTGGCCAAATGACTTTTTGGATGCTTTAAATGATAACTAGACACAAATACCTTTCCTATGAGCTATCATGAGCTCCATTTGGAGCTTAGGAACACCTTCAAAAGTTGACTGCAACAGCGGTCTGCCTTAAGGCAGCCTCATTTGGCATATTTTGACCAGTCTTGGGCGATTTGATTTTTGATAGGTCACATTAACTCCAAATTCAAACATTCCAGCTGGGTTAGAAAGTAGACTCAAATACCTTTCTAACAAGCTATCGCGTGCCTCATTTGGACACCGGGAAGGCCTCCAAAAGTCTTCTATAAAAAGTGCTATGCACTGGGTAGGTGGCGCAACACATATAACTGACGCGACACATTGGGCTCTGATTTCCAATGTAAAATAACAAGGGCGCGGCGCATTGGTGAGGCACAATGCAATGGGCGAGCTGCGTGACGCACACAGCTAGGAAGCCTGAAAATTGCCAAATTCTTTCCAACATCACCCAAATCGTATGCATTTCCATCGATATAAGTAGGTTGAACTGCTCTCATGGTTTTTCATCCGAGTTTGATGAATGGTTGATAGTGTTTCATGAATGGTGAAGTGCGTTAAGGAGAGAAAACCCTATCCCTTCAGAGTTGTCAAAGGAGATTGTTTCTAGGGTTTTGTTTTGGTCATTTTACTACCAAGTATCCTCCCATTTCATCATTCCCTAGTTTCATAATCCCCTATTCCCTTATAATCCCAAGTCACTCATTCCCATTTATCCCTATCCCTATCCCTAAACCCTACAAGTCCCCATCATCATCACTCTCCCATGTCATTTGCAAAAAGCTCCTAAATTTCTAAATCCCAAAACCCCACATTCCTAAAACACAGTCAAGTGATTGTTATTGTATCTTAATTTCGCTTGGCAATCCACTTTACCCACTGTCCCTTTTTCCCACACTCCCTTCCTACTTAGCACACATTTGGCAATTGAAGGCAAATACACCAAATTTTTGTTTTCACCTCATACGGATCAACATTCATCTTGAGAAGCTATTGGTGAAGGAAAAAAAGGATAAGAACATGCTCAGGCACATGAAAAATCATTATTGGGTGCGAAATCATGTTTGCAAAGCGAGGATCAAAATCCTGAAGGCAAGACTAAGGAGGGCAATAAAATGACGCAGAAGGCATGATAGGCTTTGAATATTGGTTGAAGCATCCTTGGCCCATCATAGCTCATGATAGAGAAGGTCCAACCCAAATTTCAAGAAATTTGGAGCAATTTTTGCATTTTGAAAATTTTTGCACTAAAAAATAGGGTTTTCCTCCCTATGCGCCGCGCCACGTGGTGCGCGCTTTTGCTAGGGAGCTACAAATTACAAAAGGTTTGCATTTCTATATTTGGCATGAAAAATTATGGTTGCTTGTTCATGACCAAGAAATTTGGGCAGGTTTAGGGCCCTCAAAGAGGTCAAAAACTCTCAAAAAATGACCTCACTGCCCTTATTTTGACACACAGGAAGCAGTCTTGGGAGATTGGATATTTGAAGAGGAAAATGGCATCCAAATCTAGAAATTCGATAGGGTTTTCATCATCATGTCAAGTTCCAATGGGTCATTTTACACCTTGTTCATGCTTCAGTTGTGCCTAGGTAAGGTTCATTTCCCTCTCCTAGGTTTTTGGAGGTAATTTCTCTTGGATGGTCAAATCATTAGTAAAACTTGTATCCTGATATTCATATACCTTCCCCTATCCATAATGCACCTTATTAAACACTTCCCATCACTAAAATCCCCCAAATTCCTCATTTTCGCACAAACCCTAGTTTCTTGCTACAACTTGGCAATTTTCTAGTCTAGGCCTGTGTTTTGCCCTTTTGGACCCCTTCCCCTCACTCAATATCTGAAATTCCACTTTCCAATGCTTCCTAACATCCCTCCCCACCTCCCAAAATTTTCTCAACAATTTAGAATCTGCTTATCCCCTTCATTTCGATTCATTTCGACAAATCCCTTGTTGCACACATCGGGATAGGTTTCACTCAAATGATGTTTCTGAGCAATAAAATATGAATTCGGGAAACATTAGAGAGGTTTTTGTCCAAAATAGGGAAAGGAAGAAAACCCTCCTTCACTTTTTACACAGGTTTCATGGTTTTAGAGAACTGTCAAACATACCGTTTCCTTAGGAGAATTGAATGCACCTCTGATGTGACCTTAGGAAAATCTAGATTTCGCCTAGTGTGGTTGGCCAAATGACTTATTTGATGGGTCAAATGATAACTCGGCACAAATATCTTTCCAATTCTCTATCATGAGCTCAATTTGGAGTTGAGGAACACCTTCAATAGTTGACTGCAACAGCACTCTGCCTTGAGGCAGCCTCATTTGGCACATTTTGACCAGTCTTGGGAGATTTGATTTTCGACAGGGCAAATGAACTCCAAATTGAAAAATTCTAGTCGGCTTGGAAAGTAGACTTAAAGGTCTTTCAAATGAGCTATCCCATGCCTATTATGGATACCGAGAAGGCCTCCAAAAATCTTCTGGAAAACGTGCTACGCATTGGGTAGGTGGCGCAGTGCACATAACTGGCGCAATGCATTGGGCTCTGATTTCCAATGTAAAATAACAAGGGCATGGAGAATTGGTGAGGGACGGCGCATTGGGCGAGCTGCATGGTGCACACAGCTAGGAAGCCCGAAAATTTCCAAATTCGCTCCAACATCACCCAAATCGTATGCATTGCCATCGATACAAGTAGGTTCAACTACTCTCATGGTTTTTCATCTGAGTTTTATGAATGGTTGATAGTGTTTGATGAATGATGAAGTGCGTTAAGGAGAGAAAACCCTATCCATTCAAATTTACCAAAGGAGATTGTTGCTAGGGTTTTTTGTTGGTCATTTTACTACCAAGTATCCTCCCACTTCATCATTCCCTAGTTTCATAATCCCCTATTCCCTTATAATCCCAAGTCACTCATTCCCATTTATCCCTAAACCATACAAGTCCCCATCATCATCACTTTCCCATGCCATTTGCAAAAATCTCCTAAATTTATAAATCCCCAAACCCCACATTCCTAAAACACAGTCAAGTGACTGTTATTGTATCTTAATTTCACTTGGCAGTGCACTTTACCCACTATCCCTTTTTCCCACATTCCCTTCCTACTTAGCACACATTTGGCAATTGAAGGCAAATACAACAAATTTTTGTTTTCACCTCATATGGATCAAAATTCATCTTTAGAAGTTGTTGGCGAAGGCAAACAAGGATAAGGACATGCTCAGGCATGTGAAAAATCATTATTGGGCACGAACTCATGTTTGCAAAGCGAGGAACAAAATCCTGAAGGGAAGATTAAGGAGGTCAATAAAATGATGAAAAAGGCATGATAGGATTTGGATATTGGTTGAAGCATCCTTGGCCCATCATAGGTCATGATAGAGAAGGTCCAGCCCAAATTTCAAGAAATTTGGAGCAATTTTTGCATTTTGAAAATTTTTGCACTAAAAAACAGGGTTTTCCTCCCTATGCGCCGCGCCACGTGGCGTGCGCTTTTGCTAGGGAGCTCCAAATTACAAAAAGTTTACATTTCTAGATTTGGCATGAAAAATTATGGTTTCTTGTTCATGGCCAAGAAATTTGGGCAGGTTTTGGGCCCTCAAAGAGGTCAAAAACTCTCAAAAAAATGACCTCACTGCCCCTATTTTGACACACAGGAAGACGTCTTGGGAGATTGGCTATTTGAAGGGGTAAATAACATCCAAATCTAGAAATTCCACTTGGGCTGGAAAGTAGACAGGCATTTCTTTCCAACGCACTATCATGAGCTCAATTTGGACTTTTTTAAGTGCCTCAAAATCAGCTCCAAAGTGGCGTGACACATAGAGAATTTGGGGGTGGCGCATAGAGAAATTTGGCCTCATTTTCACTCTTTAGCTCAGAAATTCGCCCAGTTTTGAGTAGTTTTACTTTTTGATGTAACTATTGATCTAACATGATTTAAATTTATGACTATGATTTAATTTTGGCACATTTTTACTTGTCTTAGTAGATTCATTCACCAAAAGGTGAAATGTGAGTGAATGAATCAGTTTCCTAGCATATAGAGGCAAGTTGTTTCATTGCCTATTTTTCAGTTCCTTGTTTAGATATGGTTGAAACAGCTCCTAAATGATATACGACCCCTAGAGGCATGGAGGTAGTTTAGCTTGTCTATATCATGTAATTTCTCAGTCATTTTCAGGGTTGGACACTTGGGATTGCTTGGCACTTCATTGTACATTTGATTTCTACATTTTTGGCAAAGGAAAGACCAGGGTTTTGCAGCACTTGTTGGGATCCATGTGGCTCTGTGTTTTGATGGTTTTTTTCTCTATGTAATTGTAAGTTCACTGATGTTTATGTGTATCATTTCCCTTCTCTTTTCTTCTGAAATTAAACAAATGAGTGATTAAGGTAGAATTCATTGGATTGTTGTGCTCTGCCTTGAAATTTTGTTTAATTTTCAATGTTTTCATCTGTTTGAGGAGGACTCTTGAGACCCTCTTGCCCTCCTTAGCTCCTCACTGGTCTGATCCATCCATTCATTCAATCTAAAGCATAAAAACTATTGCCCTCCTTGCCCCAATCAGAACTCTGCAAAAACTAGGCCTCATCCCCGGAACCAAATTTGCCTTTCCCTTTTTCCAACACAAAACCCCCAAAAAATCAAATCAAATCTTTGCACTTCATACCTAGCCTAAAATTAGTTTTTATTTCAGTGATCTCAAGCCCCATCAATTATATTTTGCTGAGATTGACCCGGAGAGAGCCCTCTCCTGTCCTCGTACGGCTAGCTATGAGGCTGAGCGTGGTTTGATGTGGACCTAGAAGCTTACCTTTTCAACTTGAGGTAAATCTAGGCTCTAACACCATGCACACACACAAAAATCACAGAAAAGCTCACAAAAGCAAACAAAAGCAAGAAAAAACACCCTTTAAGGAAAAATCACACTTCAAGTTTATGAAAACTAGCTCTTGTGTTGAGTACACTCCTTGGGGTTGAAGAATTTCACCCTCCTTGAGCGCACTCCTTCATGCATAGTAAGTGCACCCTCTATGAGCACATTGCTTCAGCAGGAAGACATGCACCCTTCTATAATGCAATCATGGGCTTCCCTTTTGCATGTGGGTGCAATCTTAGAAATAGGAGCCCAATTATCTTCTCTTAACTAACTTGGTCACTTTTCAATAAGTGATGAGCATGCATGAGATATATTTGAATGTAATCTCTTTTAAATTAACCCAATTAATCATTCATTCTCATATAGGTTGGGCACACATCTTTGGATCAAGAAACACTTCGTCGATCGACATTCCATGTAAGTTTTAAATGTCAAATCTATTGTTTGCCTTTCATGATTTTTCTATTGATCTTTCTTTCATTGTTGTACTTTCTTTTACTTTTCAGTTTATTTCCTGGTGTTTCTATTCATTTATTCATCTACATGTGTTAACTTGTTATCAAAAGTTACGAGTCTACAGATTCCTTACCTCTTCACATTCTAATCATCATTACAACAACACCCATAAAAAATTGTAGATTTGTCCTCTCCACATAATTATATGACAAAGTCAAAGCTTTACTATCTCAAAAAACTACACCTAGAAAATAAAAGTTTGCCTCTTGAGCACAGTCCTTCATCACAAAGAACTATGCCCTCCTTGAGGGCATGAGCACATCTCAAAGGTTTGAATTTTCTTCCTTTGTTCCTTCAACATGCGCCAGTGTGCCCTCCTTTCCCTTTAGCTCATGACTACACCTTGAAGGCTTGAAGGTCCAAAGCTCCATTCCTTTGTCTCTTCAGAGTGTACCAGTGCACCATATTAGACTCCTTAAGTGCTTGAGGGCACCTTCAAGGCTCAAATGTTTCTCCTTGATACTTTTTCAATGCGCCTTACACCCTTGATGGATTTCAATCCCTTGCTTGAGGACATGATTGCACTTCAAAGCCCTGAATGACCCTTGAACTTCCTTTGTTCTTTGGAAGTGAAACCTCCTCATTTGCATGCATATTTCTTACCCATGTAAGTATCTTTGTGAATTCAATGATATGATTACTTTCCGAGGTACATTTAATGACACTTTTAATATTATTTTCTAAGATGTTTCTTGTAATAGTTAGGATATTTCATAAAGCTAATCATTGTTGCCATGAGTGTTCTTCAACAAATAGGTGTTCAAGCTGCAAGTATTGTAACTCTGTCATAATTTGTTGGAACCATGCCTCCTGCTATATGTAAAGTGGCCTCTAAAGAAGCTCTAGAGGCAAGAATAGAGGAAGTAGTTGAAGTGATAAAGCTTACCATTATCATATATTGAGATACATAGTGCTTCATAGATAAGTCTACTGTGCTCACATGGAATGACATAAAAGACACACTCATGCAGAAATATTTTTTTTTGAAAACTTGGAGGATCTAAAAGTATACATCAATACCAAGAGGTATGGGATGAATAGGAGCGTGTTGATTCTTGGTCATCCCTTGTCCAGAAGTGATTCAATGGATTCTTACACACTTGGATTACTCTCATCTTGTGCTTCATATTGAAAGTGGTGGTAAGCATGCCACCTATTATGGACAAGGCATGCAAGCTTACTGTAACATTTTTAGGCCCACAAAATATGCCAATAACAACTTTTACACCATATGGGCCAATATCAACATAAGTAACATCATTAAATCTTGGTGTTAAGAGACTGCTAAGTTTTGTCACCGCCCATTTGCAGTTTATCCAGACAAGATTATCAGGGATGCATATATGTATCTTATGGCTATGTGTTATCGGTTGCATGAGTGAAAGAACATTGAGGCATTTGACAAAAATTGGATATATATGCTCAACATGGTGGTTACTTGTGGTAAGATATCCAATTGGGAAAAATATATTTTCATTTGAGTTGCAACATCATGTGGGGTAAGCAAAGGCATATTTGAGGAAAAGCCAAGTAGTGTATTTCTATATGTTTGTATTTCTGTTAGATGGAATATGTGCATGATATGTTTTCCCAGGAATGTACTGAAACTAGTGTCTACAAAATATGTTTCCACTCTACTTCCATTGCAAAGTGTTGTCAGCGTTAATATTCATAGGTGCATACAATAGGTTGGCAAAGAATTGCTTTGCAGCTGCATTCCATATGATACATGAGATCAATCCTCCTTACATGTCCAATCAAGTAAATGATTCACTACATGATTGGTTTGTATCGCCTAAGGGTACTTTTATCATGTGATTTGGATGTCATATCTCCCCTCACCTCATGTTGTAATGTGTGACCAATAAGGTGGTATTGCAAGAACTAGCATATCAATTAGACAAGGTGTTGTCAAGATTTCTTCACAGAAGGAAGAAATCCCCTTAGCACACCATCGCTTTAAGGATCGGATTGTATGAACTACAAAGCCACAAGGTGGAAAGTACAAAAATACAAGAGTTGGATCACTTGCAATTCGTAGTTAAGGACTTTCATGATATGATCCTAGGAGAGTGTACAAACGTCATTGTGAAAGGATCAGTTTCAATTAGGGATATTCATCAATGTCTACCACAAAAGATGATAAGATTGGGAACTGGTACAATGCAATTAGAAAGATACATCTAGGAATGGAATTTGGTTCACCCATGATCCACCACCTCTAGATATGTGGGTATAGTAGGAAACATAGATAACACGTTAAGAAAAGAGTGTAGCTCCTAGGAAGAGGATCAAGCATGATTTTGTAGGATAAAACAACAAGAAATGAAGAGTTGATACTTTGAACACAAGAGATATTTAAGATAAACATGAAAGGAGAGAATTAGAAGAAGAGGAGAAGAGGAAGCAAGATGATTTTCTTAGAAGGAAAGAAGAAGAAGAAGAAGAATAAGAAAGGAGGAGATAATAATAGGAACATCAAATGCAATCCTAGGATGAAGAAGAAGCATAGAGACTGGAGGAAGAGCAGTTGACTCAAGAGATAGAGGAAGAGTTGGAGGAAGAGGATACCATCTAACCTGTTAGTGTCAGTATTTCCAGCCTTCCTCCAGTGATCAAATGTGCTCTTACAAAGTGATTTTGAAGTGTCAAGATCAAATTTTGTCATTTCAAAGAGTTTTCAAGCAAAATTTGGTCACTAGGCATTAGGTCTAGGGTTTGCTTTCACTCCTTCTAAAGTTGTCCAAAT
>APFE030413364.1:0-16425 GCA_000404065.3 Pinus taeda
CATAACTCAATTAATGAATGGAAGATAACAAAGAATGTTCAAGTAAAGAGTATATTAAGACAATAAATCCATGTAGAATGAGAATGATTTAGAACCCTCTAAGTAGAAGTGGATGTATTAGATTTCTTTCCAACATAATGTATAACATAGTATTGCAATAAATGGAACTTGTTAAGTTTCTTTGGCTTTAGAGAATCGTGATTTCTCATCTTCACAAGTTTCCTTCACTAATCATGGTACCAATTTTGAAATTGCACTATCTCATATCACATATGTATTTATTAGGATTATACAATAAAATATAGGTGGGAGTGGGATCTTTTCTCATCCTATCCAATTTTGGAACCTCTACATACATATATAAAAAAAAAAAAAAAAAAGAGAGAGGGAAGTTTCACAATAGAACTACTTCCTTGTCCATATAGACTTTATGAAACTAAGTGTTAGAAAGTGAGATCTTTATCCAACTTTCTAGTTATCTTGATAGAAAAAGAAACGAAAAGTTAATATGATAAAGAGAAATAGTCACAACAAATTGTGGGTTAAACTAAATCTCCAAAATGAAGATAAGTATGAAAGCATCTTCCATCCCTTTTCAAAAATTTCAAATAAATTTCCAAGCAGAAAGTTAATGCATTAACATACAGTTGGATTTATCTCAGGTGGCTGGAGGAATGCCTATCATCCTCCCCACCTAGGTTCGATTCCCACAAGTGACATGTTGAGCTCATATATAGTATATTTCTCTAATGGCTTTCATCATTGTTCTCGACTAGCCTTGTGGCCTTAATAATCTAGGGTTTTCCCTATGTATCATCTTCAAAATGAGGGAAATTATCCAAGGGCTTTCCCCGAGATTTGTAACATCGGAAAAAATACAATATATCATGGAAACCTTATGTACCAATAAGTTTGGCCTTTAAAACAAAGTGGTCATACTAGTGTAAGTGTGGCAAAAATCCATAAATAGCTAAATGTATGCAAGGGCTAACCCTTTGTACTACTATAGATTCAAACATAAACCAACATTTTGTGCCACTATATATTCAAAATACACTATAGATAGTACAATGCTAACATGATAATGTTTGCACTCGTTTCAATATAATTACTCATTACTTGATCGATTAATAGATATTTCAATATACAAAAATACTAAAACAAATTTTGATTACTTATAGTTGTCTTACATCATCAGAGTTGGTTGAATTGAGCATTATGATGTCTAAAACACCATAAAATGGAAACATTAATAATGTGAGTAATGGACTTCAAAAACTGAAACAAGTCTCATATGTTTTTCTTCCATCCCCTGTTTATGAGACATATATTTATATTCCATATGAAGAACATATATGTTTTGGTCCTCTAGGTACTAATCACACTCAACAATAGAGCTCAAATCCATTACAATAAACCTCAACATGTGGCTTGCAAGAATGGAACCTAGGTGGGGAGGACAACAATTATTTTTCCCAACCAACTAAGATAAGCCCAAATGAAAAAACATGCCTCTTAAGTTATGTGAATAAAATGCACAAGTTAAGTTATTTGTCTATTATAAAAACCAGAAAACAATTGAAACCATGCTGAGTTTATTCATGTAGATCCAAGAGAAGCTTCACCAACAACCTCAAAGCATGAAAGGGTTACCTCATAACAAAACATCAAACTCTAAGGCTAAAAGGAATGGGAAATGACAATATATACCTCATAATAAAGGAAATATATCAGTTAAGGTATGTAATTAAACTTTTATGTTTAATTTTTTTCTAAAGATAATAAAAAGGTTTTCGAGTAAAATTTGAATGGTTTCCATGGTGGAGAATGTTGATGCTTCTAGTGTAGCATAACTAATCATTATAGAATTCAACTATCCTACACAATGCGTCATATTTGTTATTTTAATAATCATGTTCCTTTATGGTGGAGGCAAGAGTAAGAGGGGCATTATTCAACCCCAATGAAAAAATTGTGGCACAATTTCCATGGGGTCTTGGTCATGCGACAAACAACCAAGTGGAGTTTCTTTCTCTATGGAAGGGTCTAGAAACTTCTTTCGAAATTAATTTTTACTTTATTTTAGTCTTCATTGATTCAATGATTATAATCTGTTAGGTAGTCATTGCTATGATGGAGTCGAGCTTTTTTTCCCTCTTATTCTCCAAAGGATTCTCTTACTTACCTCTCAATTCGACCATATGGAATTTTTTCCATGTTTGAAGACATTTGAATTCAATGGCAAACATTTTACAAAATAAAGGCTCCGTGTTGGGCCAAGGAAGATTATATTTGGATCAAAGAAATTTCAAAATCATTTATATACCATAGTCATGACGAGAGTCCCAAGGCATATTCACTTTCATTCAAATGTTGATACTTATGGAAATTTGTCTCGAAGTGGGGATGGGACATCTTCCTCCTGCTCTAAATGGTCTATGACTCTTGTTAAAAGGATAAGCGGTATTGGGATCTAGATACTTATTAATTTCTGACATTCGTCTTCAAAATTTTCTTCTAGGTGTCCCATGCACCTTATTATGTGTCTCGAAATATTTCCCCTCATCTCCAAAATGAAGCATAAAAATTTAATACTTATTTTGTCGAAGCGACAGGAATTCAATATGGCTATGGAGTTTCTTTCTCTGAGAAGTGGGCTAGAGTTAATTTCATCACCCTAAACTTTCAATCATCAGTCTATTCATCATCGTCGAGAGGATTTTGGGTTGGATATGAAATTTTTCCTTAGTATGGCTCATGGAAGTGTTTCAGTCTCAATTATATAATAGATTATGTGGAACTCCATAAAATTATTTCGAAGCCTTACCTTGCTGGTCTTGGGGTGTGGGTTAAGCTTGTTAGTTCTTTTGCAAGTCAGGTTCAGTGGTCCTTAGCTGAAATGGAACAATCTCATTGTCTTCCAGAAAGCCTTGATGTTGGTTCTTTGTTTCTTAAATTTTTGGGTCTCATTGAGGTGTTGCCAAAGTTTCTAGGAAGCAACAGGATGACATGGATGAGAGACAATGCTAGTCTTCACAACTATTATTAGAAGATAAGTTCCTCTAACTTCTGAGTAGTCTGGAAATTTCTTTGAATGAATTCCATAAGTTATTGCACTCAGCACTCGGGTTACAACTCTAGGGAATTGTATGGTTAGTAGTGCTCAACTTTCTCTTGGAGGTGTTTCTCCTAGTGTGGTTCCTGATAAAAAGAAGCCTCTTCACTCACAGAGGAATGAGCAGCCTAGTTTTGGACGATGTTGATATGGGAAACTAAGGAGGGGACTATTGGTTTTAGTTAAAATATTTTGTTGATATATGTTGTAATGTAAATACCTTTTGATACTTGGGATCTTCTGTATATTCATAAAAATATATATATTTAGAATAGGGAAGAAATGAAATCCTAGAGATGACACTAATTTTGTATGGTCTGGTGAATATTTACATTGTCAGAGAAAAAAGATATTATAAGGCTTCTAGCTCATAATCTAGTATTATTAATGCAAAACCCTTAACTGTTTCTTAAAAAAAAAATCATGTTCCTTTGTTTACCATGAGGCTTTGGATTGATAGTGAATGGGTGTTATGTTAAGGACTCCACAAAAATTTCTCCGATTCTATAACACCCTCCTCCCACATTTACCCAAGTTAACCAGTCTATTGGGGTAAACATGTGATGAACGGCTACTACAATCTGATTCAACTCCCCATGTACAGTTAAGGAAATGGAACCAACCCAACACAATCAATCTGACCTTTTTCACATGTCACAAAAGCTACAAGATACAACCAAACCCTTCTAAGTGATTTACCCCTGAGACAACTTGACACTTCACTCCTCCAGAGCCTTAGTCACTCCCATGAAATGGAGTTTCTTTCTCTACAAAAGGGTCTAGAAACTTCTTTAGAAATAAATTTTACCATTATTCTAGTCTTTATTGATTCAATGATTATAATTCTTTAGGTGGTCTAGGCTATGATGGAGTCAAGCTTTGTTTTCCCTCTTATTCTCCAAAGGATTCTCTTACTTGCCTCTCAATTCAAGCATATGGAACTTTTCCATGTTTGTTGACATTTGAATTCAGTGGCAGACATTTTGGAAAAAAAGGCTATGTTTGCGCCAAGGAATATTATATTTGGATCAACGAAAATTTAAAATCATCTATATACCATAGTCATGACGAGACTCCCAAGGCGTATTCACTTTCATTCAAATTTTGACACATATGGAAATTTTTTGAAAGCGAAGATGAGGCATTTTCCTCCTACTCTAAATGGTCTATGGCTCTTGATAAAAGGATAAGTGGTATTGGGATATAGATATTTATTAATTTCTGACATCGATCTTTAAAATTTTCCTCTAAGTGTCCCCTCCACCTTATTATGTGTCTCGAAATATTTCTTCTCATATGCAAAATGAGGCATAAGAATTTAATTCTTATTTCGTGAGAGCGACTGGAATTCAATATGGATATGGAGTTTCTTTCTCTGAGAAGTGGGTTGGAGTTAATTTCATCACCCTGCACTTTCAATCATCAATCTATTCATCATCCTCTAGAGGATTTTCGGTTGGATATGAAAATTTTCCTCAATATGGCTTATGGTAGTGTTTGAGTCTCAATTATATAATAGATTATGTGGAACTCCAGAAAATTCTTTGGAAGCCTTACCTTGCTAGTCTTGGGGTGTGGGTTAAGCTTGTTAGTTCTTTTGCAAGTCAGGTTCAATGGTCCTTTCCTTAA
Organism: Pinus taeda; assembly: GCA_000404065.3. Lineage (NCBI taxonomy): Eukaryota > Viridiplantae > Streptophyta > Pinopsida > Pinales > Pinaceae > Pinus > Pinus taeda. The sequence goes on from APFE030413364.1 coordinate 4,745, forward strand.
ATGGAACAACCTCATTGTCTTCCAGAAAGCCTTGATGTTGGTTCTTTGTTTCTTAAATTTTTTGATTTGGTTGAGGTGTTGCCAAAGTTTCTAGGAAACAACAGGATGACATGGATGAGAGACAATGCTAGTCTTCACAATTATTATTAGAAGCTAAGTTCCTCTAACTTTTGAGTAGTTTGGAAATTTCTTTGAATGAATTCCATGAGGAATTTATTGCACTCAGCACTCGAGTTACAACTCTAGGGAATTGTATGGCTAGCAGTGCTCAACATTCTCTTGGAGGTGTTCCTCCTAGTGTGGTTCCTGATAAGAAGAAGCCTCTTCACTCACAGAGGAGCGACAAGCCTAGTTTTGGAAGTTGTTGATTGGGGAAGCTAAGGACGAGTTTATTGGTTTTAGTTAAAATTTTTCTTGATATATGTTGTAATGTAAATACCTTCTGATTCTTGGGATTTTCTATATTCATAAAGAGAATATATATTTAGAATAGGGAAGAAATGAAATCCTAGAGATGGCACTAATTTTGTATGGTCTGGTGAATATTTACATTATCGCATAACAAAAAGATATTATAAGGCTTCTAGCACATAATCTAGTATTATTATTGCAAAACCCTTAACCATTTCTTAAAAGAAAACATGTTCCTTTGTTTGCCATGGGGCTTTGGATGATATTGAATGAGTGTTATGTTAATGAACTCCATACAAAAAGGACTTTGATTCTGTAACACCCTCCTCCCACATTTATTCAAGTTAACCAGTCTATTGGGGTAAACATGTGACGAGCAGCTACTACAATCTGATTCAACTCCCCATGTACAGTTAAGGAAGTGGAACCAACCAAACACAATCAATCTGACCTTTTGCACATGTCACAAAAGCTATAGGAGACAACCAACCCTTCTAAGTGATTAACCCCTAAAACAAATTGACACTTCACTACCCTAGAGCCTCAGTCGCTCCCATGAAATGGGCATGCATGCAACTGGGGCCCTCCAATCACTCTCACAACATGGGCATGCAAGCGAATAGGGTCCTTTTCAGCTAGTTCTGATCTTTCAACCCTAGATTCTATGGCGCCTTTTCAAGGCCAGGACTCAGGCCACTTCCCAAAACTCCATGAAACCTTCAAGAATGAAAAATAACATTGAGGCATTGATACAAATGTAAATATTTGAACAAGCACTTGATTGTACCCCTACTAGACATGACAGGAATTTCGTCAAACATGTCACAAATATGCAATCTATAGGCGATAACAACAAATCTGAGCATAGGGGCCTCATACTTATCTGAGAATCACTAAGAATATTTGATACCTTATCATATTAGTTGCATCATCATTCGATTGGTAAAATAGGTACATCAACCCACTGTGATCACTCATAAATAAAAACCTCCTACCAAGAAGATAATGCCTCCACATCTTCAATGCATGAATGATCGTTGCCAACTAAAGATCATGTGTCGAATAATTCTTCTCATGCTCATTCAATTTCCTTGATTCATAGAATACCACCTATCCTTATTGCATAAGGACTCCAATAAACCCCCTCTTGCTAAATTCCATGCACACTACAAACTCTTTATCTGGATCTGAAATCTTTAACACTAGAGCATTCATCAACAACTGCTTCAATTGTTCAAAACTTGCTACACATTATTTTGTACATTCAAACTTCCTACTTTTCCTCTATAATGATGTGATAGGATATCAAATCTAAGAGAAATTCTTGATGAACCTCCTATAGTAACCTGCTAGTCCCATTAATGATCTTACCTCATCCACATTTCTAGGAGTTCCCATTCCATGATAGCCCTTATATTTTCTGAATCCACTGCTATACCCTCCTTGGAAAACATTTCAAAAGTAATGTACCTCTATCTAAAATAAAATGCACTTATTGAGCTTAGCATTTAACTGATGCTCTCTCAATAATCTCAATACCGATGCTAAGTGTTCGGCATGCTCTTCTTCATTCTTAGAATATACCAATATGTCATCAATTAATACAACAACAAACTTGTCCAAATAAGAATGCAACACACTATTTATCAAGCACATGAAAGTAGTTGGAGCATTAGTCAAACCAAATGGAAATACAATAAACTCATAATAACCATACTTCATCCAAAAGGTTGTCTTGTAAATTTCCTCTTACTTGATGCGTACCAAATTATCCGGATCTCAGATTAATCTTCGAGAATATTGTTACTCCTTTCAACTGATCAAACAAGTCATCAATACTTGGAAACATATACTAGTTCTTAATCGCCACCTTTTTCAACTTCCTATAATTAATGCATAACCTAAGAGTACCATCCTTCTTCACAAACAACACCAGTGCACCCCAAGGTGATACACTTGTCCTGATGTATCCCTTTTCAAGTATTTCCTTTAATTGAAACTTCATCTCTACTATCTCTGGTGTGCTCATCCTATAAGGTGCCTTTGATGTTGGTGCTACCCCTGGTACTAACTCAATAGAAAACTTAAATTCCCTATAAGGAAACAACTTTAAAATCTATTCCAGAAACATATCCTAAAACTACTATAAAACCAGGTACCTACTCAAGACATTTGCATCCTCAACTTAATTACCTTAATCACTAGAAATATGCACTGCGAATAACACACACCCTTTCTTATGACTATGATTTACCTGCATATCTATCACCATCCTAATTGATGTTTCCTTCTTCTTACCCCGTAAGGTTCTCTGTTCTCCATTTTCATCCAAGCATTCAATAGCTTTGTCATAACAATCCACCTTAGTCCTGTGAAGATACAACCAGTCCATACCCAAAAGCATACTATATGATCCAATGACAATACATTTAAATGTGATAAGGTAGGCATAGCATTCAATTCAAATGTGCAAGCTCTTATCCAATGATGAAATCTCTTCTTTGTACCTGTAGCAAACTGCACTAACATAGATTCTACATGAACTTCTTCAGTGAAACCACAATTATACACCAAGTCAGGGTTAACATAATTATAATTAGATCCAAGGTCAATCAAAATAGAAACAACTTGATCACAAAAATTACCATCCATCCCAATAATATATGCATAGTAATCTTCCTTCTTGCTATCCAGTGTTGCATAAATCCGAGGGACACTGTCCAACATCTTCCACTGTACATGATTCCTATGCACCTTCAATCTTCGGTCTACCACCCTAATGATATGAACAATCTCTTAGATGATGATCCTTGCCACAAGTCCAATATTGTAAAGGCTTCTAGCCAACAACCTTGTTCTGCTCCCCAGACTAAAATTCTTGTCCTCTATCAAATGCATTTAACTTCTTATGTAGTGTTGCATTCTCTTTGTTAACTGTGTCGTGAGGCCTTGGTCACTTATTTTCCCATTTTCCTTTGTTCTTTGCATTATCTTTCCAATCCATCTTAGTTTAAAATTCGTGCTTTGATTTCACATAACGATGATTTAGATTCTGAATGGCCTCCTCCATTGATATAGGCTCATTAAACTCAATCCTTTCCTTGAATGATATGAAAACCCACTAATGAATCTATGAATATTGGCAATCTCCTCCTTGAGGTAAGGCACATACCTCAATAACTCCAAGAATCTACTAGTGTATTCCTCATCATCATAGATCCCATCTCTAGCTCAAGAATTCCTTTGGCTTCATCTTAGTATCTCTCTGATAGGTACGTCTTGAATAGTCTCTTAAACTCACTCCAAGTCAACTCCTCTTCATGAATGCCTCTAAGATTCTTTACATCTTCCCACCAAATGTATGTTTTTCCTTTAAGACTAAATGTAGCTATTTTGTCCTCCATGTTCACTGAGTAATAATGCAACCTGAAGAACTTGTTCATACCAAGCAACCATGCTTCGACATCCTATGACTTCTTCATTTCTCCATCAAATGTAGGTGGATTTTCTTTCTTGAACTCATCCAAAAAATATCGACCGAGATACCTATCTGAACCAGAACTAGAGTAAATCCCATATCCATTGCCTCACCTATCAGGTGTATCCAAGAATCTTCCATCCATGATAGTGTCATATATATTCAACCTGTGCCCACCATGAGATATACTATCAAATTCCCCACTAGTGCTATCCTCCTACACATAGCTAATCTGAAGTGGTACCTGTCTCTACAAGTCTGAAAAACTGTGAAGTATGACTACATTAACTTCTTCTTATTTCTCTTGTTCCTGAATGATCCTATCATTATCTGCTTTGTAACTCCTTATTTCTTCCTTCAAAATTCTCAATGTGTCTTCTATGCTAGAAGAGTGCCCAACAAAATGTTTCTCATCTTATCCACAGGGAGAACCTTATGAATTGTAGTCTACCATTCTTCTAGTCATCTTGGATATTCTCTTCCTGCAAGTTATATCATGTTAGCTAAACTAAATCATAAGCAAACCAACGTACCTCAATATAGTTTGGGGAGGATATGTTGTCTACAAGACCAACTAGATTAGCATAATACATGTATAAACATAATCATATATGCATTAATCATAATTTTCAACCATTATCTAGGTATCAATGCCTGATCATACCAACCACATACCATTACCTCATGCATGACAACTACAACCATATCAATCTATGCATAACAATATATAAGCTCTGACATTCATAACCAACATACATTCATGACGACTACATCCAACAACACACCATCCACTTCCACATGGCAACGCCATTGCAACCATGACCACCATCATGCATACACACAAGTACATAGAGCATAAGCATAGAGAACACATATATGCAACCGAAATGAATGCATGACTAACACACCACTCATCTTATCCAAGGGGTGAACCATGCTTTGATACCACTGTGTAACCACCTCCTCCCACATTTACCCAAGCTACTCAGTCTAGTGGGGTAAACATGTGACGATAGGATACTATGATGTGACTCAACTCCCTATGTATAGTTAAGGAAGTGGAACCGATAGAACTAAACCAAACTGACCTTCCACACATGCTACAGAACCTCTAGGAGCCACCCTACCCTTATAGGTGATAAACCCTTGAGTAAACTGAACATATCACCATATAACACCCTATTCACTCCCTTAATAAGCCATGCATGTGACTATAGGCCTCTAGTCTCTTCCACCGTAAGGGAAAGCTAGAAACTGTGGACTTTCTCAGCTACTTCAATTCCAACAACCCGAGATTTTGTGCCACTTTTTGAGGGTTAGGAATAAAGCCACTTCCCATAACTCCATGAAACCTTCAAGAATTATAAAGAACATCAAAACATGAGTATGGATGCAAAACTTTAATCAATGAACTGACTGGACCCCTATTATCCATGAGAGTAATTTCATCAAACATGTCACAAATACACATTCTGAAGATCATAACAACATATATGAGCATAGGGGTCTAATTCTTATTTGAGAATCATTAGGAAGAATTGATGCCTTATCACAATAGTTGCATTACCCACTATTAGGTCACATATTCATTGTTCATTCATTTACTAGGCAAAACATGATGAGAGCCATACATCAACATTGCTATAAATAATTCTCATAACCAACATATAATCCAAGAAAATAGCAAGGATATGATAGCCATATAAATCACATAATAACAAGTACTTTTTCCCATCAAATACAGGAGGAAACAAGCTCTTATTAGTGGTCTAGTGGTATATGGATTTGTTATTTCTTATTGTATTTTTTCTTCCATACTTAGTGTTGTAACCCTTCCTCTCTCTTATGTTTTAGAAAAATATCCCTACATTTTTCATCTATTTCTTATTGTCTTGTAGTAGAGGCTTAACTTTATCCTTCCTTCCACTTTTTATGGTTCAATACAATCTTAATCTTCTTCAATTATCCCTAAAGGTTCTTTTGTTTATGCAAGGGTTACTTCTTTCTCAATCTTTGTTACCACATACACTTCTTTAATCTTTCATGGGACAATTTTTTTTTCTTCAAGCCATGCTACAACATGCATCTCTTCTAAATCTATTTTTTTTGTAGCATGTATCTCTTCTTCTTTGTCCTACCATGTTTCTTCTTGTGTTGCAACATGGGTTTCCGCCTCTTTTATAGAAGATAGTGTTGTCTCTTCCTTTCTTTTACCTTATAATATTCATTTTTGGTATAGCCACAAGTGTAGGCCTCTTGTTCATTCTCCTTAGTCTCCTTGTTGGAGGTTGGATTCTAGTGATCTCTATATCACTATCATGACCTCCCATGGATTCTTCTTCCTATGGTTGCAACTCAACAATTTCTCCTGCTTTGTAAGTTGTAGCAACAACCTCCTTATGGATTGTAGTAGTTTCATATTTTGGTGGAGTTGTAGTAGTTGCAACTTCTAGTGAAGTTGCAACAATTGTTCCTTCTACTAGTGATTCTTCAACTTCCAACCTCGGTGCTTACACAACATCATTCCAGATACAACATTCTACTTGTAGTGCATGTTCCATAAGTAATTTGATGGAGTCATGATGTGAAAGGGGATCATTTAGCCTACTAGAGTTTTAAATGTTGGTGGCCATCTGTTAGACTGTCTTCCAGAGGAAGAAGGGTATGTTGACTAGTTTTTAAATCCTCAAGTGATCTAGCAGCCTCAAGTGGTGCTAATAGATGACCCCATGGCAACCCTGATGTGAAAATTATCTCTCTGTGATGAGAGATATGTATAGGGTGTTGGTATATACCTTTTTTCCAATCCACTCTAGTTCTTCACCAAAACCTCTTATGGATTGAGAAACTACTCCATCAATTATGGCTTCATATTTCTCACTCTATGATTTGTTGTAGCCTATACATTATTTCTATGGTTTCTTCATCTTCCTGAACCATTATTCCCACTACCATATACCTATCATATTGGAAATTGAACACATTTTCAAGGGAAATAACATAATCATACCCCTATAATATCTCAACATACCTAATGCATCTTGCAGACTGAAAAATTTCTAAAACATTGTCGCAATATTATAGAAAAAGGGAAATTATGGGCTTTATGTGATTCAATGAATCTCCCATTGTTCTTGCTGAGATTTCATATAGTCTAATAGGTACAAGTTTGAATGGATAGTTCACTAGGGGTGAAATATTTTAATTAAGATAATGAAATCATAGGCTGATGGTGTATATTACATCATAGGCTTATGGTGGTTGTGGATTATTATGGCGAGTGATATGTCCTGTCTTCTTGAGGTAAGTGGAAATTATTTCCATTAATTTCATTCATTATGTAAACAAAATATGTTCCTTTTGTTACTTACTGTGACTTGCTGTCCTTTCCTAGGTTCGCGATGACATGTTTTCATGTTCTCAATTGGTCCTTAGTCATGTCTTAATTCTCTTCCTCATTATTTGATTCTAAAGACTCTTCCTCTTTACTATTCAAATTTCCATCATTGTTTGGTTGTTCATTGTCCCTCATCGGTTTGTCACCTAAAAAATGAAAGTTCTCCTTGTCTCCCTCTATATTTTCCCCAATAGGTAGTGGAATATCCCCTTTGTAATGAGGTTCTTCATGTGAATCAACTAAATCATCAAGGGTATCAGTAACGAAATCCTCAACTAAGGAAACTATAACACCACAGTGGGTTGCCTCTTTCGAAGATTTCATATAAGGAATAGCATACGTAACAAGTAGTAATCTAAGAGCTCTATCAAACTGATGGATGATAGGAAAAATCATCTAAAGTTTCTCATAAGTAACTTCATAAGCATGCTTTGGACCTTATTGAGATGACTCTTCTTTCTAAAACATGTGGGTTGGATTCAGACTCACATAATTACTACCTTGAACTGAAGGTTCTTTATGTGAATGAGTTGAGTTATCAACTATACAAAGGTTGGCCCTCTTTCTAGTGCCAAAATGTTGTTGTCTTTGGAAACCACCAACATATAGGGGGTATCACCGATACGAAGTCCCAAGTAGACCTTACACCATTTAGAGTAGGATCCCCATCTACGAAACAATCCTAACTGCCATAATCTTAAACATTTTCCTTAGCTGCAATAAACAACATAAGCGAGTATGAATTTCGAGATAAGAAAGTAAGTTAGCCTTGTGTAGCACTCAATTGCAATGTGAATAAAGGTTCTTTCACAGATAGAAAATAGAAAGTGAGTGTTTAGAAGAAGAGTAATAGTAATATCATAATAAAGACACACACACATATATCTAAAAGAATCTTTAATTATCTTGTGAAGTAGTTCGCATAGAAACAACGATCATGAAAGAAATAAATGAACAATTCAAAGATGTATACTAAATGTAATTAAATAGTTCATTTTTCTTATTATAAACACCAACATACACTATAAACAATGAAATAATAATCTTACAACATTCACAATATATGCATGAAAGTGTGCCATTTTTAAGACTTTAAAACCATTAAATGAAATTTCCAAGATACACAATTACAATGATGCATCACTAGCCCCAATAGTGGAATGTTAAGCGACTACTTCCTCCTCAAAAGGACGATCTTCTCACCTATTCCTAGCTTGAGAAGCTAAGGTGAAAATTCATTTTCTTGAGCTATGGGGGTTTATTTATACCAAATGAGGTGACCTTTCACCTCCCTTATAAATATTGACCTCCCTCATGACTCTTGAGCTACTATGTGACTTTTGAGTTCCTACATGAATCTTGGACTTCCTAATAACTCTTTACATTCCATGTGTGACCCTTAGGTTTCCACACATTTAAATTTTTCTGATTTTGATAATTACAAAATTATATTCCACTAAAATATGACAAAATACATGTTTATGTCAATGCTCATTTTGTAACATGTGACATGAGACTTTGTTGTAATGTGTTGATGTCAAGTTCTCTTCTCTATTGATGTGTCTTTGACTCCTCATGATGGATATGAAATGTATTTTATCTTCACCCTCTAAAGGGGCTGGGAATGGTATTAAGACATTCTAAATCATCATGAGTTACTATCCATATGTTGTAGTTTGGAGTTCCTCTATCTTCTGCATGATTGTATATTTATGTTTAAGCTCAACAAATGTTTTCTTAGCATATTTCCTTGATTATCTCCTTGAAATTTATCTACCATGTTAGGATGAAAGTACCTTAAAATGGAGCTAACTCATGGCAAGAGAATATCAGTCCCAAAATCACCTATTCTACCTTATGTTCATTCAAGATATTGACTGTGATGGGAAATGTGAAAGGTCTCAAGGAAAGAGGGTTTCTAGTGCACAATGCATAGGAACAAGAGGCAAGATGTGAAGAATTAGACACTAGGAGCACACAGTGCACAATGGAAAGGGAGGAGGCGACATTCTTAGGCATAGTACATAGTTTCATGAGGCATGGATGATAGGATTTCCCATTGGGAATACACAATGCATAGTAATCGAGGAGGAGGATCAAGGGACTATGTAGTAGACCACTACAAGGGTTGAAGGATGGCCCTACTATCCACTGAAAGTGCACAATGAATAGTGAAGGAAACGTTAGTTAAGGCATTGAATGGAGGGAAATTGCAAGTAGCAAGAGTGGTAAGATTAGGCACTATAACTGTGCAGTGCATAATGGCTAAGGAGGTTCATCTGGGAATTGCATAGGTTTCCACATAAATGGTATAGATATGACCTGATTATCCACTAAGAATGCAAAACACAAAATACAAGACATATTTGATCAAGGGTTGCGCAATGAGTAGGTGTAAGTAGTAAGGTTCGAGGGTTTGTGCTGTAATGTTGCTCAATGTTCCAAGAGGTTTCCCTCAAGATTACATAGTATGCAAGTCTACGAGGTGGGTGTCATCACTAAATGTTAGGAGTGCATAGTGTGCTCATTGCTTGGTGAGAAATTAGTGTGCTTACAACTTGTGCAAGCTGAGTGGATAGGGAAAAGCTCTAATGATTTCACTAAGTGTGAGATTAGTGAGACAAGAGAGTAAGAGTAAGAGCATACAAAAAGTACTTAACATTATCACACACACATACACCCTCAAACACATGACAAGAAGATGCACAATACCCAAAATCAACATGTGTTCATTGAAACAACAATAAAACGACACTTATCTCCAAGTGTGACAGTTAGGATACATGCCTTCACAACACAACTATCAACTACAATGAGAAATTGTTTTATGCCATGGAAGTGCACCCAGTGCATGTTCTTATGATATATGAGATGAACTAATGAAAGATATTTCACATAAGGTTTCCGTGATATATTGTATTGTTTCCCATGTTATAAATCTCGGGGAAAACCCTTGGTTAATTTCCCTCATTTTGAAGATGATACATAGGTAAAACCCTAGATTATTAAGGCCACAAGGTGAGTCGAGAATAAGGGTGAAATCTATTAGAGAAATATACTCTATATGAGCTCAACATGTCATTTGTGGGAATCGAACCTGGGTGGGGAGGGTGATAAGCATTCCTCCAACCACCTGAGATAAATCCAATTGTATGTTAATGCATTAACTTTCTGCTTGGAAATTTATTTGAAATTTTTTAAAAGGGATGGAAGATGCTTTCGTACTTCTCTTCATTTTTGGAGATTTAGTTTAAACAACAATTTGTTGTGACTATTTCTCTTTATCATATTAACTTTTCTTTTCTTTTTTCTCAAGATAACTAGAAGGTTGGATAGAGATCTCACTTTCTAACACTTAGTTCCAAAAGTGTATATGAACAAGGAAGTAATACTATTGTAAACCTTCCCTCTTTGTTATGTATCTAGAGGTTCGAAGATTGGATAGGATGAGAAAAGATCCCACTCCCACCTATATTTTATTTTATAATCCTAATAAATGCATCTATGATATGAGATAGTGCAATTTCAAAATCGGTAGCATGATTAGTGAAGGAGACTTGTGAATATGAGAAATCATGATTCCCGAAAGCAAAGGAAACTTAACAGGTCCCATTTATTGCAATACTATGTTATAAATTATGTTGGAAATAAATCTAATACATCTACTTCTACTTAGAGGGTTCTAAATCATTCTCATTCTACATTAATTTATTTTCTTAATATACTCTTTACTTGAACATTCTTTGTTATATTCTATTCATTAATTGAGTTAGGCACTTTTCTTTCATATTTTCAATTCATGTTTTTATTATTCCTCGAGTAAGTTATGGGCATATTATGCATATAAGAATTCGTTATTGAGGTTAATATTGTGTCAATAACATACATTAGGGGAGGCTTTATAAGGGTTTTGAGTACAAATCATTATCACCAATAAAGTGAAGAGATGGATTTATATCTTATCCATAGAGATCAATTTTAAGCCATAACTATATACTTCAAATGATACTATAAGAAAATGAAAATGAGATAATTTATTCAAAAGCATAACTTGAGCCTTGTCTTGAGAAACATATTGTGTTATAAAATAGGCTATGATATGTGTTTCTACATAGGCCTTTCTATAATGTAAAAACAAAAAGAACATGTATATGTATATATATATATATACATACATACAAATAGGTCTTTGATTTTTTACTATGTTATCCATAGATCTCAATTTTAAGCCATAACTATATACTTCAAATGATACTATAAGAAAATGAAAATTAGATAATTGATTCAAAGGCATAACTTGAGCCTTGTCTTGAGAAGCATATTGTGTTATCAAATAGGCTATGCTATTTGTTTTCGCATAAGTCTTTCTATAATGTAAAAACAAATATATATATA
>APFE030413376.1:0-17680 GCA_000404065.3 Pinus taeda
AAGTATGGATGGTAATGGTGATTTCTACAATGATTTTTCAAACTTTAAAGTTCTCAAAAATAAGGCTTCCAAACTGACTGTAATGAAATCAATTCTCAAAAGGAAGTAAATGCACCAAAACAGTCAACTAGTTATAATGGCCCAGTATCCTTACTGTTGTAAGAAAAAGAAAATAAAAACTGAACTTAAAGCAACTCAAAGACTGAAAGAAAAGCAAACTAAATCACACTACTTCAACCCATATTCTGACCCTTCACCTTTCGACTCGCTCTGGCTATAGGAAGTAATCATAAACAAGCTGAGTAATATGATATCTAAATTGCAGGAAATTAAATTGCATAAAGGAAACTAAGATTTAACTACTCATTCGTATTTCAACTCTTGAAAATGACTTAAGTAATTAAATCTCTAACTTGTAGGAAAGAAAACTAAATCATACTACAACAAGTAATATTCTGATTCCTTACTAATTGAGTCGCTTGGCTATAGAAAGGAAATCATAAACAGGTAAGTAATATGATGTCTAAGTGGCAGAAAAGTAAATAAGTAAAACAAAACTCGAAAGAAATGACCATGCTGGAATTAAACTCAGTAAATGAAAATCAGCAGAAAGGACAAGATGATCTCATGTCAGTAGTTATCAAAAATATATAAATTTGCCCGGGCTGCCTACAAAAAACATGTAAAAGAAGCACTGATCGGCTAACAGTTATGAAAAAAACATAAAGGAAATATGGACAGCAATGAACATCAGAACATCGCAATATATATACAAGCAATAATTATAAAAACAGTAAATGAAAGCAAGTAAGAAACTATACAAAGCTTTGGTGTACAGGGGCCCTCTGTCACCTCGGCCAGTCAATTACTTAGTCACAAGTCGAATTCAGGAATGTTGTCTTCTCATATATTAAAGTGCAGTAATAAAACAAAGTAAAGTACAGTACAATGGGTTGATAACAACAGTCAAAATTACATCTCCAAAAGCTAGCTATCCAGCGTATATCAACGTGCTATTTATAAGTGAAAATGCTTGCAACCAATTTCTAGATTTTATGCTTCCAAGAGACACGTAAATCTCCACGGCCCGAGATCTAGCGTTATGGTCATTATGACAGTTGAATCCATGGAGTGGTGATTGCTCGATTCAGTTCACGGGCTTATCTACAGTTGTGCCAGTACCTCTAGAAACTAAGGATCGTGCCACGCAAACCTTCACGTGGGCAAAACAGAGCCGTGCCACCGCAAAACTCCTCATTTGGACCTTCCTTTGACCGTCGTTGACCATGACTATTTATGAGTGATTGGGCTGAACTGAGGGGACACACTCCATGTACACGTCACTTGCATCTTGCCCATGTTGCCAGTTTCTCCATTGGACACCTGTAACATAGCCTTTAACAAAATGGCTGCAGAAACTTGGGTTGGCTGTGGAAAGTGACAAGTTTCCGCAGTTGTTTGAACAAAAATCTAAATCAAACAATAGTCATAAACATATTTAGGAGACCATTTCATAAGTTCTTTTTAGACTAATATGCAATTATTTGACAGCTTGATGGATGAAGTAAATGGAAAAAGAAGGCTGAAAGGGTATATAGGGAAGTGCAGGTTTGGGACTCAACAAATTTCTTACCTTCATTTGTGTCTCTGTGTAATTATGTGACAAAGGTAGGGAATGTTTATCATTTAGATGGATTTTTGTTAACTAGCCCATGTAGAAGGACATTTCTCCATGGATAGGCTTGAATTTATATTTGATTTTGCAAACTTTCATATCTATAGATATATCTACAAAAATAGTCAAAGAGGAAAACTCAAATACTCATTCTCAAAAGAATCAATTTTTTTTTATTAATAAGCATTGCAGGTAGGATGGGGAAGCCATCAACACTTCCTATTTGTAACAAATGAATTAGTTGGTCCAATTTCATTAGGCTTTTCTCCTATCTCTTTGATTCCAAGCTCATACAATATTCTCTAGCTATGTAATTGACTAACTAATGCTACTGTTTGATTCACGAATGAACTAAGATACAATATGGAACATTTGGCTCCAGAACCACTGTATGATACTAAACAACTAGCTTTGGAACATATGTTTCCGCCCTTGCCTTTGTAGGTTGTTCTAGACCCATGATGGTTACTAACGTTGTTGGTCCTTATGATATAGGTGTTTCTTACTTTGATTATGGTGCTAGAGTGACATTTTCATATTTGAAGTCAAATACAATTTAGAATCACTCTTTTTGGGGTGAATTCAACCTTCTTTCCCATGCATTTCGTTGGGATTTCAGGCATCCCATGTTGCATTCCTAATGATCCAAATGTTTTGGTTGGTCCTGAATAAATCCATCTCTTCACAATGCTCTTTCAAGGGGAAAGGATATAAGGAAGGGTAAGAAATGAAGATGAATTGGTTCTTTCTGAACTATAACTTACTCTTTCAGGGAAACAAATACAGGGTCCTGGAATGGCATAGATTTTCAAAGAAAGTAAGGTAAGTATTGAGGGGAAGAAATATAGTTTTTCATGCTCTACTCAAGAGAAAACTTTGGTAGGCTACTCTATTTGAGGTTTCTTTGGTATGTTACTTGATTTGAACCTAAAAATATTGAGTCAACAACAACAACGAAAATGTAAACTAACCTATAGCCACATGTTGAAAAAACCTTCCTATGAAATGGCAATCTTGTTCAAAATACATTGTAAAAGAAAATGGTCTAACCAAAATCCACGATAAAAGAAAATCGTCTAGCCAAAAAACGAAAACCACATTTGAAAAGGTATTAAATGTATGTTCTTCATATTAAGGTATTGAGTGAGTGTATGTTCTTGATATTAAGATATTGAGTGTATGTTCTTGAGCACTAGATCATAAAAGGCATTGAATGTATGTTCTTCATATTACCCAAGTATATTAGGCTAAAGCCTATGGGAACCCACTCTTAACTGACCCCTTGCCCTAATCACCTGAATGGCTCCACTTCTAGCTCATTTCTCTTTGGGTTATATCTAGAGATGTTCTACTTGAACCTTGTGCGCTGAATCAGGTGTATTTTACAATACTAGAGCTTGACTGCATGCAAGGAAGGACATTGACTACAATGCACAAGGATAATATAAATACTGCACAAAGAGAACAAGGAGAATATGGAGACATTTTTGGATGTAATAATAGTAATAATGACCTTGTAATAATATTGCAAATATTGATTATTTAAATATAAAAGGTGTCATCTAAACATTCATAAAATATAATGTTTAATGTATCCAAGATGTTAAAAGTGATTAAAATTGATACACCCTATATTTATTATTTAAATATAAAAGGTTTCATCCAATCATTCCAAAAATCTATTGTTTAATGTACTCAAGATGTTAAAAGTGGTTAAAGTTGATACATACAATTTAGACATGGTGGTAGAAATGCAATGGGATTTATCATTAAAACAAGCACCAAGAGAAATTGTTTCCATATTGTCAACTTGTGTGACATGGTTATGTACAGTTAAAAAAATATTTTCCTTTCATATCTACAGAAATAGTCAAAGAGGAAAACTCAAATAGTCTTGCTGACAAGAATCACTAAATTTTATTAATTAGCATTAAAGGTGGGATGGGGAAGCCATCAACACTTGGAATTCTACAACCTTTTCTAAAGAACGACGATGGAGCCTTAAAAATATCATATGGTTGGAAAACATTTAGTCAAAAGTGGAATCTAGAAGCTTTACGCGAGTGTGAAGCCTCCACTGCTTGGCGTTGGGATTTTCATTTATTTGATGATGTGAAAATTTGGTATTTGGCTACGGAGTAACCTTAAAATTAGAGGATTATATTTCAAATTAATAGTATAAATATAGAAACTAAAATTATGAGGGATAATTTCTTAGGACTCTAGTAATTTATTTTATTTATACAATAGAAAACATCCAACAATGTGAAGTAGATAGGCAGGAGTTGCCTTGGAGTTCAGTTCTCTGGAGTTTGAGTTCTCCCAAAAACCTCTAGTCTACACAACAAAAAATTTAGGAACAATTTTCACACAACCTTTGATAATGGCCAAAACTTAGACTCTACAAACCTAAGTATTGGTGTTATATTTACTATTCTTATGCACAGAATTTGGTGGTCTGTAAAAAACTCTTTCATCAATTAGGTTGACTTTTCTCATCTCTTTGTTGTATGATGTATCTTGCTGGACGAAGACCTTTTCCATAGTTTGGTTGACATTACTCAACGCTTATTTGTATATTGTTGTAGGAATATATATCTGCACTGAATATCAATTTCACTGTGGAAGTAGGTTGAGTGCCACGACTCATAAATTTTTGAGAGAGGATGTGGTGAGGAGTCTATGATTGTATTTTGAGCTAGTTCAAACCTCATTTAAATCCATCAACTCAGATGAGCATATACTTATTGGTATGGTCAAGGATGTTCAAATGAAGTTGGGGGAATGGATCAGAAGGAAAAGTCCTGCCATTATTCTATTGGATGACTATTAGGTGGTGTTTGGAGAAGAGTTCATGCAAACAAAGAAGGCAGTTCCCATTATGCACTTAAATAGAATGTGGATGCAAATTTTAAATCCTAATCATGGCACATGGTAGCCTTATTTCAGATGTGAACAAAAAATATTGTTATGGTTTAAGAAATTTCATGTTCATGGTATAAAATGGAGTGTAAGGGTTATGTTGTGTTGTTATATATTCTAAATATAAGTGTGATTGTTGTGTTGATGTATCATTTGTTGTTAATGAGTTAGTAATAGTTTTCCCACATCATCTGCCACATTTAATTCGCCAAATTGTTGAATAATCCTAAGCTACTAATGTTAGAAGTGAACACTTATAGGATGTAATAGGATACTAATCCATTTATAACTGATTTCAAAAGAATTTTCTTATACCAAAAAAATTAGAAGCATACAAGAGAAATTTAGTTTTCAAACAGTTGTCCCAACTCATAATTCTACAAAACAAAAAAACATTGCCACTTATTTATACTATAAAAATGAAGGAGAATAACTTCACTGGTTGGAATTTCAGAGAATGGCATATTAGAGTGCGTCTCCAATTTCACAGTTATCTTAACTCATAATTTTATAAAACAAAGAAAAGTGTGACCTATTTCTAGTACTGAAAGGAAGGAGAGTGACTTCAATAACTTGAATTTTAGATAATAGCATATTGGCCTACGTAATTCATAGTCTATAAGTGAGGATGTTGATAAGGAATGTTGGTTGTAGTTCAATATGTCCATGCATCAAGAGTCAAATTTACTAAAAAATAGAATTATTCTAAAAAATCATCTGAATATACCTTACAAATTCACGCGAAAGAGGATCTAAAATACCCATAAGAGAGCTTTGATGCCTAAGATAAAATCTTAAGACAAAAATCATTTTGAGTTCAAGCATGCAATGTGCAAGCTTTCTCAACTACGCAAATCCACCAAGGACTATCTTTAATGTACATACCTGTCTTGGATTTTCCAGGGACTAACCCTCTCGTAATTCTCCATAACCGAGCCAACCCATTGTATTTTTTTCTCGACTCAGCCAACCTGTCCACCTGGTGACTCATTCACCTAGGCACATGACTCGTCATGTCCATGTCATCCATCCGCTATATTTGGTTGCTTATCTCGTTGAGTTGACACTCGCCCATCATGGCGTGCTCACCCACCCGTCACCTTTAACCGACCGTTATACATGTGCGCGCCTTTAACTAATGATGGTGCCTCATTTAACTGAATGTCTTCTTCCAAGTCGCCTTTAACCAAACACCCCCACCCGATTCACCTTTAACCGAACACGTGCACTCGTCGCACATCATGGGTGAACCTACACTATGACTTTGGTTTTTCGACTCCCTTGGGCACTCCCAAATCAAAGTCTTGACATTCTCCCCCACTTTAAAAAGGTTCTCACCCTCAACAACACCATCTCAAAAAGCTCCATCACCAAGACCAAAATGTCACAAAGTGTCACCAACTCCAACATCCAATGTCCATGCTGCCCAACTCCTCGCTCCCATCGCATGAACCTCCACCAAGGCTCGTGTCTTCATGTACGGGTAGATCTCCTCAATCCATGGTCATCAACCATAATCGTCGCAATCCTCCATGCTTTTCCATCTGTGGAAGGTTATGCCTTCCAACTCAGCTACATGTTATCACTGCAACACATATTGTGCTAATCCACCATGTATCATTATCATGTGAACCTCTTCCATGATACTCCAACCCAACACAATACATCTCGGTAAAACCTCAACACATCTTAGACATAGATCAATAGAAGTCATAATTGCTTGCTTTGTGATGAGTGGAGCCACCTTTCCACCTCCATCCTTCTTTCCTTCATGACTCTTGCAACAAAGTTACTGGCCCCGTCGTTGGTACTTTTGGGCACGATGACTGGGGTTAGGGACTAGCCCTCGACCCCTTACCATATATCTACCCCAACTAAAGTTTAAATAATGTTTGGGTGGGTCCTTTTAACAAGGCCCACCCATAACACATTGGTTATGGTGGATTTTAGTAGGCGTGAGGTGCTGTCTTCAAATCCCACGGAATAAAATTTGGATTCTTAACATATTTTTGGTGGCCCCATGTTGCCATGTGGTGGCCTCTGGTTGGGCCATGGGGCAGCCTTTTGTTGGCCACTCAACAACCAATCAAATGAAACCCAATAAAAATTTGCCATTGCAGCACCAATAAAAACTTGACAATTGGTGAGCTGCCATTGATCTTTTTGAAACCCAGTTAGCATGCCACGTCAGCAATACAAACTGTTGACGTGGCAAACCTGCACAAATTTTTTCATGTTTCCCAAAACGATCAAGATGTGATAACTTTTTCATACGAACTTCGTTTGATGCACCATTTGTGCCATTGGAATAATGGTGATGATTACTACGCAGTGTTTCTATCAACAATGAATTCTGAAACAATAAAATTTTGAGCCTTTTAGGATCCATCTCAATCACGCCTCCCAACAAAAATGACTTTTGGTCTCCAAAAGTGTTATAGATAGAATTCAGACTCATTACAGAAATTCCCCAAACTTTATTTGAATTATCTACAATCAAAAGAAACGTTATGTCGCAAACTAGTGATTTATATATGCATCACTTTACAAAATGCCGAATTGTGGCGAAAAACGACATGTGCTTTACAAATATATTTAAAAAAATCAACTACAAAAGTAGTCCACCCATTTCTTACCCAACCAAGTGAATGAGCCCTCTACTTGAACTTTTTCTTCTTCTTGAGTCACTTCTTGGATGGTCGCAACTTCCTCCACTTTTTCCTTTGTCGCTTCCTCTTCAGGTGCTTGCATGTCTTGCTTGCCCTTCTTAGGATGAAGTTGTGAATGCAATTTCCAGCACTTATTGACCCTATGTCCATTGATATTACAATGGTTGCATAATTGTTTTTGCTTTCTGCTTGATGATATTGTCTTTGAACTTAGAATATAGTCTTTCTTCCCTGTTCCATTCCCACATTCAAGAAACTCTTTGCTTTGCTAAACTTCTTCACACTATGGTTAGGTGAATGACAGAAAGTCCATGGAAGCATATTCCATAAAAAATTATTCTATTGATCATGTGGCTCAAAATAAAAGAAACTATTTGAGTGAGGCTTATACCTTCCCTTGTTATCCTTTGAACCATGCTTCTTACACGAGGAATTTGAATGGTGAGAAGAACTTGTCTTAGTCTCTTCTTCAACTTGCTCATCTCTCTTTTGGGAGGTCTTCCATTTCATGTCCTCCTTTTGCTTTAGAAACCAAGATGGTACGAATTCCAGATGCAAATCCCAACAATTTGCCTCGCCATGTCCTCTCTTATGACAAAAATAACATGATACCCAAGAGCTATTGCTTGAAGACAATTCTCCCTTTTCAACATAGCCCAAACCTTCATTTCAAGGACTCTCCTTTGCCTCAATTGGATGGATAATTCCCTGATTGTTCACTCCAATGCCTCCTCCCTTGTAACCCATCTTGGACAAGAGATTTTTTCCTATGCCTTTGTTATGCTTCTCAAAGGTTGCAAAAGAACTTAAATCAACATTTTCATGTAAAGAAATTGCATGAAAATTCTTACCATTTTCCTCATCTTTCTACTGAGGGACAACGATGTTCATAAACTCTTTCCTAATTCTTGAGGTGTCCTTTTGGACTATTGGTATTTCTTCTTTCATCTCCTTGAACTTTGGCATTGATAGAACCTCATCCTCATCATCATGCGGACAAAAGGTGCAAACTTGTCCATATTCCTTCTCTAAGGGTCTTTCTGCACTAGCTTCTTGTGGGTACTCATCCAACAATTCCTCCTTCTTCTCTGCCCTAGATGAAGTGGTGGAGGATGCTTCAAGGAAACATCCTTGTGTACCTAGTACATAGGAGGCATCCTCCATTTGACAAAAGCACATATACCTATATCCTCTTGACAAGAGCCATAGGTTGCATTATTTCCATGTCTACAAGATTTCTTAGTATTGGAGGTACTCTTTGTTGCTCCGGTAGTAGAGTATTCATCAGTTTGTTCCTCCACAACATTCTGTAACATCAGGCGCATCTTTTGCTTCTCTTCCTCAGTAGTTTCAAGTAGTATTTTGAGCTCCATGTTATTTTGTTGGAGAAATTCAATAATGTCCTACAAATCTTGGAGACTATCATGCTTTAAACTCATGCCCATGCTTGCAGTCTGGTCAACTTTGTGCTCTGATACCAACTTGATCTGAAAATGGAAAAGGTGAGTTCTTCCTTTCTTTCCAAAATCAAATAAAATAAAACTAAGGATCGTGTCAACACTTTGCAAGCATGAAAAATGGGCCTTGAAACAACTGATGAACAAAAAAGAGCAAAACAAAGGATTTGTTAATGGAGTTCACCCCTCCTGGGCTACATCTTCAGGCCTGTCAACATGACTAGACCACTCATATATTCAATATCAATGGAGTAAATAAAAACTTGTTGCAATTAAATATGTGGCTACTACCCTCCTTGGTAATGTTGTCCTACAAATAAATCTCACAATGACATCAACCCAAAGCATCTCCTATAAAGATGACAAAACTCCAATTGAAATGAGTTAAAACAAGCATGTGAACACCTCAATTCCACATTGAAGTACATACACAAAACATCGTAATAAAAGAACTTGAACCTGAGTTGAACCCTATCGGTTAAAACTGTTGTAGTAGCCTTCTAAAATTGAGAATACCAATACCCCTACAAGGTCTTCTCCGTGTCCAAATAGCCTCTAGAATTGCTTCCAAACTCTGATTGATCCATATACCTTTAGTCTCAAACCTACAAAAAAAACTTTATATGTGTGCTCTAATCATAAAACAGAGGTTACAACGGATTCAAAACATCCAAAAACCCCTAGGCATCCTCTTTCTAAGCTCAATTTGGATAAAAAATCCAAAAGTTATGAGCTTCCCAAGTTTTGCTGCTAGTCGACCCACAAATTCGCCAAGTTCGGCCAACTGTCCTAAAATGTTTCCCCATTTTTTGCTAACAGGAAAAATATTGGCGTAATTACAATGCAACTTATGGGATGATTATATTCGTTATTAGCTCATGTGCACGCCCTCCTGGCCACATGGCCACTCCCCGTGACCTGGGGCTAGCCCCCGCAGTTTAGCTCCCTTTGAAGCGACCATTGGTCTTGGGTTTAAGGTCACATGGAATTTGTTATAAGATTGGGGGTTAGCCCCTTGGTCCCAACCCTCATCCTTTTGGGCATGGTGATCGAAGTTGGGTCTAGCCCTTGGCTCCTTACCATACATTTAACCCAACTAAATTTTAGATAATGTTTGGGTGGGTCCTTTTAACGAGGCCCACCCATAACACGTTGGTTATCGTAGAGTTTAGTAGGCATGAGGTGTTGTGTTCATATCCCCCAAAGTGAAATTCAGATTCTTAAAAAAAATTGGTGGCCCCATGTTGCCATGTGGTGGCCTCTGGTTGGGCCACGTGGCAGCCTGTGGTTGGCCACTCAACAACCAATCAAATGTAATGCAATAAAAATTCACCACTTTAGCACCAGTAAAAACTTGACAAGTGACGAGCTACCATTGGTCATTTTTAAACCCATTCATGTGCCAAATTAGCAGGCACAGTCAGCATGCCACGTCAGCAATACGGACTGCTAACTGGGCAAACCTGCACAAAATTTTGTTTGTTTCCCAAAACGATCAGAATGTGATAACTTTTTCATATGACGCCTTTTTGATGCGCCATTTGCACCGTTGGAATCGTGGAGAATGAGAACTACGCAATGGTGCTATCAACAATGAATTTTGAGATAGTAAAATTTTGATCCTTTTAGGATCCATATAGATCAAGTAAGCTCCATTTTTTCAATGTACCTGATCTCAACTTCTTCTATAACAACGGGTTTATGACCAAGAAAGTCCCTCTTGATCCCTTCCTCAAGATCCTTGACTTTATCCTGCAACTTGGCATGTTTCTCTGTCAAGTGAACTCATTCATCCATGAGTTCTTAGAGTCTACGGTTGCTCTATTGTATTTTATCATCAAGTTCCTCAAGTTCAGAAAACCTTCTATGAGTATTGTTCAAGGCCTTCCGCACATCCACTATTCCATCCCCAATGTGCCCCAAGTGTTCCCACTCTTGCACAAGATATTTATAGTGCTATTTCTTCTTGTTCTTCCAATAAACTGTCATGTCTTCAAGCTTTTGAATAGCTCTTATGTTTTCCATCTCTCATCATTTAGCTTGGCCCAAGCTTGTTGCCTTTCCCCTACTCAACTTCCTAATGTTGCACTATGACCAACTAAAAAGTGCCAAGCTTCAATGCCAACCGCTTGTCATATTCTTGCTTCAATCTTCAACTAGCTCGGCTCACCCTAAACCAAGATTTGATACCACCTGTCGTGCCCCTACACCAGTGGTGTCTTCCAACCACACATAGGTGAGGTGCAGCACCAGTAAACTCTTTTGTTTCCCACTTCTTAAGTTTACAGACTATGCCTACTCAACACTTAGTCAAATTTTCTCAAGTGTTCATAATGTAGCAGAAATAACATTACTTTAATTATCTTCTTTATCATGCAACAAAATCATAAACATCAAAATACACAGTGTATGCACATTTACGTGGGATGGGAAACTCCCTAAAGTCTACTCAATAATATATAAAGTCTACAATTTTACTTTACAATTACAATGTTTTACAAAGTGGTGTAGCCTTCTAAAATTGACCTGCATGAGTTACCCAAGTCACACGGTAGTTGTGCACCAGTCATGTAGAACATTCCTTTCGCACTGCTACCTTTTTCCCATCACACCAAACTGTACGTATTAAATTGTCACCAACAACATCCCTTGCCTGCAATATTCGCCCGAACTGTGTCGCAATCTACATGTTGTCGTGTTCGACGTAGTGAACTCCTACCCCTTGCACCAGTTTGTTGCACTATTGCCTAAATCTCCTGCATGGTAGTCGCACTACTCAGAAACCCCAAATTTCGTGTTCATAAAACCGTCCAACTTGAACTGTGGCGTTATGTCACTTCACTCGAGTTCAGTCGCCCATTGTGGGCGCAATGGCCCAATCTACCTGTCATGTACGGAAACCCTGCGAAACTTACCCTGCGACCTGAACTCTTACCCAAATTGCGACCTGACTATATTTAACTCATCCTTCACCCTTCAATTGGTTTGTAGTTGCGGCTATATGTTATGTTGTTCTGCACTTTGGTGATCTGATGATGTCCCAAATGAGTGGCACTCATCACTAATATGTATGGTCCATGTTAATACTCCATGAACTATCGTTCTATGGGTTTAACCACGGGTCGGCCCGTCCACACGTCCAACCAACTTGTCCGCTCCACATGACACGCCCTTTCGTAATTCTCCATAACCGAGCCCACCCCTCGTATTTTGATGTCTGACTCGACCGACCTGTCCACCCAGTGACTTGTTCACTCGAGCACCCGACTCATCGTGTTTGTGTCGTCCATTCGCTATACTTGGTTGGTCATCTCGTTGGGCGGGCTCCCACCTATCATGGCGTACCCACTACACGCGCTCGCCCACTCGTCGCCTTTAATCGACCATTATACATGTGTGTGCCTTTAACTAACGATGGGGTTGCATTTTAGTGAAGTCTTCTTCGAAGTCGCCTTTAACCGAATGCCTCCACCTAAGTCGCCTTTAACCGAATGCCTCCACCTAAGTCGCCTTTAACCGAATGCCTCCACCTAAGTCGCTTTTAACCGAACACAGGCATTTGTCACATATCATGGGCGCACCCACACTATGACTTTAGTTTTTCAACTTCCTTGGATGCTCCCAACTTGAATCCTTGACACATAATGTTTTGAAAGATGTGGAATTAATTGTGAAGAAATGTAAGTGAATGTGAAACTCATTTTTAATATTTTTAAGGCATTGCATTGGAAATGTTTTAGAATATTATTTGTATTTTGCAGATATTAAAAATTTATATTACCTAAATCAGAGAATGTATATGTATAGAAAAACATGAATTTGTTATCTATTTACTAAATTCTTAACCAAATACATACACAATCTCTAACCCTGTGTCTTTGCCAATCTATTATATGAACAATTAAGTTTTTTTAATTTAAATAAAATTATATATATATAATATATATATTATATATATATATATATATATTCTTAATCTAGTGGTAAATTAAAAAAAATTAATCTTTAAAAGAAAATAAAAATAAAAATTATATTTAAATTTTTTAATATAATTTTAATATTATATTAATTAAATTTTATTAAAGTATATATATATATCAATAAAATTTATTATTATTATTTAAAATTATCTATAGTATTTTTATTTTAAAATAAGGTATATATATGAAATAAAATTAATTTAAATTCATAAGATGAAATTAGTTATATAATATATATATATATGAATTGAATTGAAATAATAAGTTATATATCTATATGAATTGACTAGAAAATTATATATATTGATTGAAAAACATAGTATGAAGGCACACTTGAAGCAAGAATAGACACGTGACATAAATTTCAAATGTAATAGGGCACATCAACCTTCATTAAATTAAATCATTGGACTTGATTTTGTCCATGTCCTCTTTGAAGAATGTGATATCATGATGAGGTTTGTAAATGAAACCTTATTTGTTTGTCACATGAAACTCTTCTAAATCACACCTGTCCATCGCATCGATTAATTGTGGATCGGATCCCAATTTGGAATCTAATATATGGAGAAGACTTAAAGGGATGGGTGGTCAATGTGTATTGTTTTATAAGAAATTTATTTTTTAATTACCTTCCTCGTCATATTTTAAAAATATTAAATATTAACATTTAAAAATAATAATAATAATAATAATTTTTAAGGTACAACGAAGTTAGACATTAAATTGGTGTATAAGACTTCTTTGTTTCTGGGACAAGGAACCCACTTTCGTGTACCGATTTGATTGCTAAGTCTACGAAGGCATACATACTCTAACCCCCTCTGGTTTTGAACCTATGACCTCTTAGGAGGAAACACATGCTCTTAAGCATTAGGCCCACTCAAGGTTATTGTTTTAAAAAGAGGCAAAGAGATACCAATAAGTTTATTG
Source organism: Pinus taeda (assembly GCA_000404065.3). Lineage (NCBI taxonomy): Eukaryota > Viridiplantae > Streptophyta > Pinopsida > Pinales > Pinaceae > Pinus > Pinus taeda. The sequence continues at coordinate 13,637 of APFE030413376.1, forward strand.
AATTGAAAAAGTTGTATTTAGGTTTTCATAATCAAACAAATAATAATTAATATATTAAATTTAAGTTTTTTATTATATTTTTATTTTTAATATATAAATATACAATTGAGTAAAATTTAGTGACAGGTATGTCGCATGTTTTTATTTAGTTAATTTTAGTATCTAAGGGTTTGATCTATAGGATTATGATTATGAACAAATTTTGTACTGTCAGCCATATTTGTCAATTAATATGGGACTAAAATACATTAAACAAGCCCTATAACAAATTGTTTGCATTTCAGGTGTTGGTGCATTTTCTATCTGTAGTATCCTTACCGCTGTTTTTTCAAAAGGTGCATAGATTACAGACCAAAAGACATGTATATATGACTTTTTGGAGCAAGATTTAGGTTTATATATACATATGCAACAATTTTTGAAAAGTTTTGAACCGGCCTATAAATAGATCTAGGATGAATGACATTAGTTTATGTTTGATTTGATTCGAAACAATAGGTGGGCTAACTTGAGATAGCCCTAGTCAAAGCTAACCTTTGTGTTATGTAGAATTGAACTTGAACCAACTCATTTTGTTTTAAATAGGAATGTGTAAGCCGAAATTGAACTGTTGATTTGAAGAATTTTGCATTCTGAATATGGGGATTATTATGTATCATCTTAAAGCCCGATTTGGAGGTCTGTCCCTTGCTTGGTATTTGTTATGTGTGGGGTTAGTTGGCCTTGGAAAGTGGCATGATCTACCTTGGATGATGAAAATTCATGCATCAAATCTCAAGTTTGTTTTACTAGGATTTGATGAGATGGTTTTTTGGAGGTTATTTTAATAGATATGTATGCAAAATATGGGAAATGTCGGAGTTGTTGTGAACTCAATCATAAATTATATGGAATTGATATTCACCGTAACTCAAATATCATAGTTCAGCATTCCATTATGTTTTGGATCACAATAACAAATTTTGAATTCAATTTAACTTTTGAATAATATATTTTGTTATGGCTTTACAAAATTCAAAATTTTGTCCCAGTTACTATTGACAATTATATGAAAGCCCATAAAACTCAATATATGTTGCACATCTTGTTGCAAAATAAGGTCAAAGCCAATAATGCAAGATGTTAATCCTAAAAAATAATGAATAGCAACATTAAGAGTAAAATAGGTATCAACAAGATTAAAGAGCTATGGAAATTTGCCTAAAATATATTATATTGTTCTATGAGTTACCCATTTATACAAGCATGGAAAATATAATGCAATAACCACAACAATTGGATGTTTCACTACCCATGGCGTGAGACAAAAAGAACATTAAACTACATATATGAATCTCTTCCTCCTCATCATCAAAATCTCCCTCTCCCTCTTCATTTGCAGTTGCATCATGATATTGTTTATACTCAAAGACCAAGACCATCTGTGTGGTGTACCCAAGCTAGGAGCGTAAAACAATAATACCTAATAGTTACTTATTGAACTAACATAATAAAACTATTATATCATATAGTACTAACTATGAATCCAGTATGTTGGTTTGGGTTATGGTTTAACGTAAATTTGGAGTTCTTTCCCATGTGATGACCCATGTTAAAGTGGATGACCAAATATTTTGAGGTGTGGGTCATGTTAATGCAGCATTATTGATTCTCTTCTAACGCAGAGAAGTTGTGATTAGTGGTCGTTCATGCTAATGAGATCTTTGTGGATGAGGTCAGGTGTAACTCCTCGATGACTACAAAATATATACCACTCACTTGCAACATCATAACCAAGGGTTTTCGGGTCATAAAACTCCTATCGTATAGAGTTTGGTACCCTCTTCAATTAAAAGGGGTTTATCCGACTTAAAAAATAATATAATATAAATTTTGAATGTTGGTCCACAACACTTACCATTACCAAAGTGATTGAAAAAAACAAAGATGATGAAAGTAATGATATTATTATGTTAAGTTACTTTATAAAATATAAAATACATAAATATAATATTTTTTATATTTACTAATATATTCTCCTAATATAAATAATTGTTTATGATAAGTTATTTTCCATTGATAAACACAAGATAGAAGTGTTCGATTACGAAAGTTTAACTACCGCATGGTTTGTGGAGCATTTTTATATTATATGTGGGTCCAACGTGAACATTCCTTAACCATTGCGAACAAGGTTTAATTTGCTTTGTAAAGATAGGCACGGTATTCGGAATAGGGAGGACATCTCATTGCAATCTGAAAACTCTTATGACCAACACTTCACCGAGATAACTTCCCCCCACCATGTGAACAATCCGTAGTACACGGTGAGCTAGTACCGTTAGACAACGCATATGAGTATGAAGTATAAACACGAGGCCTCACACAAACCAAATGGACCTGGAACTACATTATATATCCGACTTGAAAGCACTATAGTTCTTCATTATATTATAGTACTTTATTGTGAAAAGGAATTTTTTAGAACAATGGATTTATTTTAAATTTTGGAGGAGATTTAATTTCTGATGGACTTTTGTTGAAAAATAGCATGGGCCCTCCAGATCCATCTATCCTGCCTTTTGAAATTCACAGCTCGGTCAGTTCTCAATTTCTTAATACCTTTGCGCAATTTCACCAAAATCCAATAAGCGAAGACAGTAGCCATGAAGAGTTGTAGAGCTTCAGGATATCAAGCAACGACACGACAATATTTTTGACGTCAAAAAATCTTTGCACCCATTTTGACCAATTCCAAGTTCGCAGAAGCAATGTTGGTGATAACCACAGAACCATGACCTACTCAATTCAGATGTCTAAGTAACTCGGTGGGTATGTCTATAAATATGCCATGGGACTTTGGAGTAAATATAGTGCACATATGTCAAGCGGAGAGGAGGGAGGTAAGTGTAAAAATTGTGCACAGGTGTCACGCGGAGAGGAGAAGGGTAGATGAAAAGGTGAGGTGCATTGATTCAAAAGAAATGCCTATCGGCATAAAAATGTTGTTTATGTTCCAGAGCATCAAAAGCATTAAACATTTCATTAGGATATGAGGTGGGATCCTAGAAATACGAAGCTAACTAAAATTTACTTAAATCCGTTTGCACCAAATGATTACACCTCATAGTTGGTGCCATGGGTGGCACTAGGAAGGGAGGCAAAAACATGCATTGTCACAATTTTCTTCTTCATTGTGTTTATTTATTATATTTTAGAAAAAATAAAAGCAGTAGGTTAACTATTACATATTGATGCTAGGGTGGAAAAAACATGCATTGTCATAATTGTCGTCTTCATTATGTTTATTTCTTATATTTCTAGAAAAATAATAGTAGTTTAACCGTTACTATGTGTTTAGGTTTTCTTAATATTTTTAAGTTAAATTTGTTTGAAATTTCTAAAACATTCACATTCAAAAATAGATTTTAAATAATAAGAAAACACAATTTGACCAACAGAAACTAAATAGTGTAAGAATAAAATGAAATTATTAATATCTAGTATATTTATTTATTTTTCAAAGGGAAAAAATTGATAATTTTATTTCAATTTTTGAAAAAGAGTTAAAATCATTCAGTATGAGTTGCCTCACTACTCAGAAGCAACAAAAATGCTAAAATTAAAAAATATAAATGAAAATATAAAGTGATATAAAAATCACTTATTTTCCCTTTCTTTCCTTTCTTTTTTCTGGACCTTTTGCCATCTCCCTGTAAGAGGGTCCACAAGAACCATTTCCAAATATTCATTGTTATCTTTGGGGAGGTTCTTTGTCTGAATTGAAACTTTCCAAAGCATGAGCTCTCTTTGTGCCCACAGTCCCGTCCTCTTTGGGTGCTGCATTTTTCTATTGATGTGGTTCTTGGATCTCTTTTGTTTTTATACCATTCTGCTTGTGAATTGCATTCCCGACATGAACATAAGTACTCACTTTTTCTTGGTTTCATGGATTCTCCATGATTTCTGCTTCCTCATCCTCTGAGATGAAGGGTTCAAAACGATGTTATCCTTTTGCTTTGCGGTCCTAAACCCTTTTCTTTTTTGGGTTGTTTTTTTTTCCTA
>APFE030413377.1:0-14040 GCA_000404065.3 Pinus taeda
ACATAAGAGCTGAAATCAATGCTTTATTTGAAAATTTTAAAGTTGATTTTATTAGCTCTCTAAATGAAAAATTGGATGTTTTGCAGGTTCATAAAAATCGAGAATTTGATGAAGTGTTTTTCACTCAAGACCGAAAGGAGCATACCATAGATGGTTGTTCTTCCTTATCTAATGTGGAAGTAGCATATCAAAGCGCTGAGGAAGCTGCAACAAGGTCAAAACCATGGAAATCATGGTCTACAGGTATGGTTCAAAACACTTCCTCTGCACTTTCTTACTTGCATAATCCAGTATGGAATACTAATGTGTTAGGGCAGCCATGTCAATCTCAATATAACCACCAGCAATTTTCTTTACAAGCTTGGCATGGTTTACCTTATGATTGCATGACTACTCTCCGTCATCTTGTAGCACAAGCACATTCTCCATGTTCTCCACCAGCTCTTCCGCAACATCCTGCTTGCATATCATATTCATTCACACAACCCAATCAACCACATCATCAAAATGCTCCATTCCATACACAATGCCTTGCTCAACTAATTCCACACCCTCGCCAAAATAAACCAGTACAACATGCTTACAATGTTGAACTGCCTAATTTACCGACCCTTCCCACCCATTCTATCTCACATGCACCATTAGAGAAAACTTACAATGAGATTCAGAATGTTTCAAATGCAAAAATTGTAGAAGCTATGGAAGAAAATGAGGTTTCTTTTACTATGCATCAACAAGCTATTTTAAAATCTCAAGAACTTCATGATATGATGGCTATGTGAAATCAAAAAAGTAAAGGATATATTGAAGATTGGTTTCACTCCATCATTTGTTTGCAACGTCACTCTACGCTTCAACAATTTTTGATACCATTTTTTGAAGGGAAGTTGGCTTCTCATACCCTAATATTCATTAAGATGCATTTTTCAAATTTGGGTATGTGCATACGTGAAGCCTTACTTCGAAAATGGCTTCACTGGAAGTACTCATATACTTAGTCATATTCATTTTCAAATCAAAATAGGTTAGTGTAGAAAAAAATAAATAAGGGATTAATAAATCCATTTGTTTTTCATTGTAACCTAGTTGTTTTTTGTTGCAACATGCTATGCAAATTAACATTGGTGATAATTTTTTTTAATTCATTTGTGTATGTAGATGATTTATAATAGAAATAACAATTCTACAAACACTTATATTCATTTTTATCATAAATAAATGAAAATAAAAAATAAAAAAAATTTGCTTGAATCTCATTTTTTTGGCTTGCGGACTTGATGGAATTTCTGGAAAAACAGTCGAGACAGTCATGTTTTGAGGGACCAAAAGTGAATATTTTTAAAACCTGTTTCTATCCTAGGTAGCCCTTGATGTCTACTTTCTAACCCAATTTGAATTACTTAATTTGGATTTGAAACGAAAAAGTTAGAAACAAAACATTGACAGGGTGCCTAGTGGGCAGCTCACGAACAGAGTTAAGACAGTCAGTTTTTGAAGGCCTAAATGAATGAATTTTTAAAACCTGTTTCTACCTTAGGTAGCCCTTGATGTCTACTTTCTAACCCAATTTGAATCATTCAATTTGGATTTTAAACGAAACAGTTAGAAACAAAACATTGACAGGGTGTCTGGTGGGCAGCTCAGGAACAAAGTTGGAACAGTCAGTTTTTGGAGCCCTAAATGAATGAATTTTTAAAACCTATTTCTATGGTAGATTCCCCTATGAATCTAGTTTACAATACAATTGGAATCACTCATTTTTGATATTGTATGGGGAAGTTATGATCAAAATACTGACTGTCTATCGTAAATCAACACCCTTAAAACTATGTCTTTCCGGTTGTTCCTTACAGTATTTGACCTATCAATTCTTCTTCTCTTCAAAAACTGTTTCTATTGGAAATAAATAAATTAATATACTTTCATTTCCAATTTGAATCACTTGAATCTGACATTAAACGAAAAATTTATGCTTGAAATATCAACTGTTGGTCTAAACTGGGTAATCGAAAATGACTCTGTTATGCAGGTTGTTCTAACTAAAATTGACATATCATATCATTGAATCTTTAAAACCTATTTCTACTGGAGATGAACCTTTGAATTAGCTCTCATTTGGCTTTGGAATCACTCAATTTGGACGAAAAACAAAGAAGTTGTGATTAAAACACTGCAGGTTAGCATGATTGGCCATTGCTCTCCCGCAGGTGACAAATAAATTTTACTTTGTTATTTTCTCCGTGGATTTGTTCTACAGAGTAACTACTTGTTAGTTTTTTTTCATAATTTTTGGATTGGGAGAGCCCGATCACCTCTCTTTCTCCATGATTTAATGTTTTATTGCAGGTAGACACTCGTTTTTTTGCAAGTCTTGGGAAAATAAAGAAGGTCAATTTATGGACGAGTGAATTTTGAAAGAAATTTTATGAAACAAAGGAGTCTCATCCAACTCATTACCCAACGGATTCATAATAGAACAAATGAAGAATTGATTTCCATTTGAAGATTCATGTCATGTCTTTGCTACCAAAACATTTTTCGAATAGATCATTTTTTTGACATAACATCATAGTTGTTGTAACTCAATTTATTTATTTACATACTGCTTTTTGTTGTTTCTTTTCTAATTTCTCCTATATTTTGTGTTTCAGGTGTTGCTTCATTCAAAGTGCAACTCATCCTCAGCATCAATGTAGTGAACAGCTAATTCATTCTTTGCGTGTTTGCATTTTATGGTTGTGTATTTTGCTGTTCCTTTTCTGAAGGGACGGCATTTGTGTGCATTTTTGTCGTTCCTGATGTTCCTTTTTCAAAGGGACATCATTTTCGTTTTGCTATTTATTTTCTAAAGGAATAGCACTTTTTGGTTCAGCCATTCATTTTGTTGTTCCTTTTTCACGGTTCATTTTGCTGTTCCTTTTCGAAATGGAACAGTTGTTGTTCTTTTTCGAAATGGAACAACTACTGTTCCTTTTCGAAATGGAATAGCACTTCTGCACTTTTACGTTTTGCTATTCATTTTCGGAATGGAATAGCACTTTTGCACTTTCACGTTTTGGTGTTCCTTTTCGAAATGGAACAGCACTTTTGCACTTTCACATTTTGCTGTTCCTTTTCGAAATGGAACAGCTGTTGCTCCTTTTCGGAATGGAACAGCACTTTTGCACTTTCACGTTTTTCTGTTCCTTTTTGAAATGGAACAACACTTTTTCACTTTCACATTTTGCTGTTCCTTTTCGAAATGGAACAGCTGCTGTCCCTTTTCGAAATGGAACAGCACTTTTGCACTTTCACGTTTTGATGTTCCTTTTCGAAATGGAACAGCATTTTTGCACTTTCAAATTTTGTTGTTCCTTTTCGAAATGGAACAGCTGCTGTTCCTTTTCGAAATGGAACAGCACTTTTGCATTTTCACGTTCTGTTGTTCCTTTTCGAAATGGAACAACACTTCTGCACTTTCACGTTTTGCTGTTCCTTTTTGAAATGGAACAGCACTTATGCATTTTCACGTTTTGCTGTTCCTTTTCGAAATGGAACAGCACTTCCGCATTTTCACGTTTTGCTGTTCCTTTTCGAAATGGAACAGCACTTCTGCACTTTCATGTTTTGCTGTTCCTTTTTCGAAATGGAACGGCACTTGCATTTTTTTCCTTTTCTAAAGGAACGACACTTTTAGTTTTTGCTGTTCTTTTTTTCCAAAGGAACGGCATTTGCATTTTCACACTTTTTTGTGTGTATTTTTGTTTTTTTGGTATACATTTTTCTTTGTTGTTTCCTACACAGACCACCACTTTATTTTTTAGTGTTTTTGTTGTTCCTTCAAAAAAAATCAACACTTTGAAAATATTTTTAAAAGCAACCCTTCCTTTCTCTTGTGGGATTATTCCTAGTTCATCTCAACCACATTTTATTGATTCCCTTTTATGGTATGAAGTACACTATTTTTATGAGGACAAGAATTATGGATTCTATTGAAGCAAGTTAATATCATTTACATTATGATCTTTAACAGGACAGCTCTTTGATGATAGTTTATTTTCAAAAGAACACAATTATTTATATACTACTTTACTGCATTGTTTTCTACTGCACATGATACTGATTGATTATCTTAATACCATGTTGGTTCCACCCTTCCTGGTTATAATCTTCTCTATCTATAATACATGAGATTATGGGTATATTTTTCTATTGACATGTTCAACTTCTTCCACCATCCCTGATCTTAAGGAGTACTGAGCCTCCCTCTTTTTATCATAAAAATGTGTAATAACAACAAAATTTTGTTCGCAGATGGAGGATAAGGGGTCTCATTACGAGCCAGCCTACCATGTTCATAAGGCTGTAACAAAGTGACATTCCCATTATGGCCACCACACCAGGGTTATGATCCATTGGATAGCCAAATTATCCTTGGAACAGGAGGTCTCATCACGAGCCGACCTAATCACTTTTGCTACATCCCAGTGAATGGCAGTGTGGTTATCTGGTTACCACGCCAGCACACTGATCTCTTCTGTAGAACAACACTAAAACTCTCCATTTATAAATTGAGGATCCTGGCTCATATGGGTTAAAAAGCAACCCTGCCAAGGCTATGGACGCCTGCTGGCAGCAGCGGCTCTGCTTATGGTATTGAAGTTATATCTTTTCGTCAATTATTATTATAATACCCTTTTCTTATTTTCTTTTTATCAGAGAAGTTATTTCCTTAACTTTTTCCATGTTTTAAACCTTTATGCATGAGAAATTGTTTTATGATCAATCACATCATTTTCAGCTAGAATACTGTCAGCAGAGCATCTTTTTAACATATTGTTTTCCTTTTTTGTTTTGCGTAAACTATCATCAATCCAAAACATCCTATCTCTTATTCATAACTATCTTTACACACTTTGCTCTCAATATAACCATAACTTTCACCATCCTATCATTGATAAGTGTACTCTGCTTCATTTACTGATATATTGTTCATTCCATTGCCTTGCCGTCAGCGCCACCCCTTTCATATGCTTTATGGTTATGGAACCCATTTTTCCAATTGGAGGGGGGAATGTATGCATTATGGGATTGCATGCGATATGATTACTGCACTTTGCCATACCTTGTTGATTTGACAACATATTAGTATTGCATATATACAAGTTTTTCTAATTGAAATTTTGCATGCATCTTATCTGTTGCTATTCAAAGCTAACACTATGGATTCAAGAACATTGTATGCAAAATAGTGTTTTGTTTACAGGAGAAAAACAAGTATGGGCAGAATTCTATTCGTCGCATGACCACCCTATTGCAACTAACAGAAGCGGCTCAAGCAACTTGCGAACGTGAACCATTCTTCAGACATTATGTGCTTACCTGGATTCCACCTTTTGCATCACCTTCAGCACCAACTTTGCCTACATCAGCTTCAACAACTGCTAATACATATATGTTATTCCACATTTTTGTTTTGGAGGTAAAACTTGAGGTAAAATAGCATAATCTTCTAATTTATTACGAATTTAGGAGAATTTAATGAAAATCCATTTTGCGCATTATTTATCATCCTTCATTTCACATCTTTACCACTTCCTTCTTTTTCAGCAGCATATCATTTCCGAGTGTGGGGGAGTGTTCCTTCATTTCTTTCTTATGACCACGTCATTCATCTTCTTTATCATCCATTTATATTCTTATTCATCCTCAACACCTCCCTTATTCCATGTTTTACACCAAGCATAGAATTCAACAGATAGTAGCAACCACCTCTCTTTGTTTTCTAGCATCGCATGAGGGCATGCTATTTTTTCAAAGAGGGGGAGGAATTGCTACGCATGATGGATGCTTTCTCTTTTCTTTCTCATTTAAGGCATATCATTTCAGTGTAGAAATTGATTTCCATAATATTTTTAAAACTATGAACTCAATTCTTGTGATCTCTAGGAAACACAGATATACTATTAAAATACACATAACTAGATAAATTCAAGATAAATTGGTTCATAAACTTTCGGAAATCATGCACTCTCACCTACAACCATTTTGTTTATATCTCATGATTCGTGCATCAAAACAATCCGATTTTTGGATCATAAAGGCATTCATATATTATAAATTTACTTGCCAAATTTCAACAAAAGCAAGGTTGTAGTTTTTGAGAAAATGGTTAATGAAGGTTGTTGTTATTTATATCATATTTTGTTGCAACTTCATATATACATATAGTTGAATGTCAATGTAAAAAAATTTATGCCTTCATCAAAGATTGCTAAAATTGAATATTCATTAAGTAAGGAAGAATTCATTTGTTCTATCCATTTCATGAGCTGAGATGAACATATTTTTTTATTGCTTGGTTAACACATGGGTTTTTGTCTTTAGGTTGCATGAAGACATGCAATATATTCAGTTTTCGTTGCATGAGGACATGCAACATATTGAGTGTGGGGGTATGTTGGGCCGTTAATATGCCATTATTATTATCACTTTTGAACACTTATCCCGCCCATTTCCACTATTCTTCATCATGTCATTTATTATAATTTATCATTTAAATCCATTTTATAAATTATTTATGCTCTTGTGAATGAATATTATTTATTCTCCTTTATTTCTAATAAATTGATGATTATGAATTATTTTATCAATGATAGTTCTATTAAGTTGTTTATAACCTTATTCACCATTTTTAGCCTCCAAGGTAACTTCCAGATTGAAGATTTGATTTTTAAATCTGCCAACTCAGAAATTCGCTGGTTTAAGGAGTCACAGTTTTGCGGTTGAGATTCTGAGCAAATGAAGACAAATCTGGAAACTCCGGAACATGGGTTTTGTCCAGAACGGGCCCAATTAACTTCTTAACGAACGGTTTGCCCAAATTCGGCTTGTACAAAGAGAAAAGCAAGGTTCTTTGAGCACGATTTTCTCAGATTTGCAGTTGCGGCCGTCCTCCAAATCTCAGCTACAAACCCAAATTCACCTTGCTCTTGTTGGAAGTTAGACGGAAATATATTTTCTTGTTGATCATCTGGTTAGAACCAACCCAAATTTGTAAAATAAATCATGTTGTAATTATCTATGTTGTAACTGCTCTCTGATCTTTCTCTATTTAAATGAAAACAAAGATCAGAGATGGCGATGGCTTCAGGATGACTTCAGAAGGACTTTTGGGATTCGAATGATGGAATTGAGGATGTATAATTAGAGATTCAAGAGTGATAGGATAGGGGGAGAGATGGAACGAGTATTATGTTGAACTGTAATTTTATTTGCAGACTCTCACTGCTGAGAAGGCACCACTCAATGTAATGCTGTTCAATTTGATGATCAATATATAAGCAGAGTTATTCTTCCTTCGCATCTTCTGAAGCACTACCAGCAGTGATCACTGGTGGTTACGGGCCCAACCCCGGTGGATTCACTTGTCGTTCCTGTACTATTATTTCATGATCTTTATTGTGTGATGGTTTGATTTTATTTCTACTTATCGTAATCATGTAATTTCACTGATTGGTATTTCTAGACTGAATGAACTGATATGTTTTATATATTGTACTTAAATTGCGTTGCTGTTCATCTCCTTCTTAACAGAGCTCACTGCTTTTTGTCAGCATGTTGTTGCGTTGTTCATTTCATCTTCAAAGCTGCGCTGATCACTCCAGTAATTTAACAATTTTCTGTTCATTACAGTTATATAAGTTTGGCTATTCAGTTCTAACACTTAGTGTTGTTATTCATTTACTTTCTGCAATTATTTAAGCTTACCTTTCAGCATTCTTTTAATTAGCACAATTGTTTCATTTTCATCGAGTTGTAGTAATACGATTGATTTAATTCTTTTCACTTTCCAATTAGTTATTTAATGTTGTGTGTTTGATTTCAATTGCATCAATATCCAGAGGAATGAGTTATTGCTACTGTATCCTCAATTGATGGTTGTTTGAGTGGATGATTTAGTTTAGAACATTTCAGTTTCTTGCTATTCCATTTCTTATTTTTTGTCGTTCCATTTACTTGCATTTGTTGCTTTGGTGTGAGAGAAGGTCTAAGGCTATAGTGAGCCTCAGCAGTCGCTGCCTAGCTCCCAGACCTATGGTCCATGCTCTAATTTCCTTTCCATCAATTTCTAGAGGGATGGTTATCGCTTCCGCACCCTTGACTGATAAGCTGCCTTTGTGTGATTTTATCCTTTTGAAGTAATTGTTATCATAGTTTAGCATCCATCTACCCTTGTGTTTTTCTGAACGCTTGTACTACTAAACATACTCTTGAGTAAATAGCCACCTCAGACTGAGTACACTCTTGAAATAAAAAGTCGTCCCTGGGTTGACAATTAATGTGAGGTAATTAGGTGTTAAAAAGGCCATTTTTATCGCTCCACACCCACCATTCACTGGTCGAGGATTCCTAGGCCTGATTGAGACTCCACCCTACAGGTTTTACCATATATCCTTCCATTCACCGATTGAGGATTCCTAGGCCTGATCAAGGGCACACACCTCTAGGCTTTACCATATATCTAGTCATTCATCGACCGAGGATTCCTAGGTGTTGAAGCCCAAAATTGTCTCTTTTTGACAACCTTCTTACACTTCATCCTCCTTCTTTTTGACTCTAATAACTCTAATAACTCTAATTGAGCATAAGTTTACAAGGTTCATGGAAATAACAGGTACTTAAACATATTTTATTTCATAAGTTTCATTGTTCGCTATTATTTATCTCAATATTTGCATAAGTTATTGAATTGCACCAATTCTGCAACTAATGACTGATTCTGCAGCATAGTTGAAGGTTTGATGGGTTTCGAAACTCCAACCAAGGAACAAGACATATGGGCAGGTGGTTAATAGCCTACATAACGATATTTACCTATCTTCATGACCTGGATCAATGATAAGAACACCGTATAAGCCCAATCAAATCGGAAGTCAACCATCGAAAAAGGAGCCGAAGGCGAACCAGGCAAGCGAGAAAATTAATGGAAGCAGATATTTAGCCTCATGATTTGCTTCTCCGATAGAAAATCATGAGGAAATCATGTCATATTATCTTCTTATGTTATTTATAGTCTTTGTCGAGTAGGATAGGCTCATAAATCTCTAAAATAGTGATTGATAGAGGTGATAAATCTACTTCTTAGCATGATCAACGACAAACCTGAATATTATTTTTGAAAATCTATTTTCATTTATAAAGGCAAGTTTGATAATTATGCTGAGAAATTGCCTTGATGCGTATTTAGTTTCTGAGTAATCGTGCATACCTACAACTCATAGGAGGTCCCCATGGAGCTGGTCTTACTTATTTTAGACAACATTCATTTTTGAATTTTATATCGCTTTGAATTATTTTATCTAACCTTTTGGTTTCAATTGTTAATGAATGCTTTTGACAGTGATAACAGAGTTGGTAATAGAGTATGTTGTGTTTAATCAGTTTGTTGTAGTATGGATAGAATAGCTCGAGATATTTTATGCCCATAAGAATTTGTAGACAAAGGGTGAAATTAGAGTTTAAGTTACATTTGAGTGAAGAATATTTCGATTTATATTAAGTGTGATATTTTAGATTAATTTCTTTTTTTGTTGAAAGTAATTTGGGTTTGATTATTTAGTCTTATATTTCAGAGTAACTTTATTTCTGCAAGTGTGATCTTTCTTTTGAGCAAGTGTGATAATTCTAGAGTGATATTTCTTTTAAGCAAGTGTGATAAAATTAGTTTCATTTTCCAAATGTGATATTTCTTTCAAGCAAGTGTGATAAACTTAGTTTCATTTTGGTTAACTGTGACATCTTTACTTTAAGCAAGAGTTATAGTTGTTTTAATAAATTTTAAGTAGCATATGGGCATAAAGATATCTCAATTTAATTTAGGAATTTCTTACACCACTTATAGAACATACTTTGCACATACGCTTCATCAATTTACAAGCCATGGTCGATAATTTATGTAGTAATTTAACATCAATTAAATTACCAAACATTTTGGCATTATTGTCGAGGAAGTGTATATAGGAGTCTTTTACTTTTCATAGAAAAAATGATAAAAAATATTTATGCACAGGGAAAGAGATTCTAGAGGTAGATTCATAAGTAGAGGTAGTATTTTTATTCCAACATCACCACTCACCCCACCAAGACTTCATAGTACCATACCATCCACTGACACTCGTATTCCATCATTTACAGGCAGACATAGACTTTCTAAAGTACATATATTTGAAATACAAACTAAAGATTCACCAACTTACTCTACTTAATCCGCAGTAGAAGAAGAAGATCCTACATCCCCAACAAAAAGAGTAATATTTCTATCTTCAACTGGAGAAAAAATTCTAGGACAATAAATGGAAATCCCTAACGAAGAATAAGAAGAAACCTATTTTTGTAGAAATTTTGAATAATTTAACACATATTCACTGGAGATTATCCTGATCATGTACTATTGCGGAATACATACACAATACATAAGATCCTCTACGTTGATCATCAATATAGCAGCATCAATAACAATAAAACATCAAGAGCATGCACACATTAACACAGTATGTAACCCGGGGAAAGCTTACAGCTGAAAACCCCACACTATCTATATATTAATGATTGAGAACATGTAACATTACAATAGTCAATACTTCTCACAAGTATCCAGCACTATCTCCACCTGTTACACACAATACAGCTCAGATCTGATCTCCAAATCTATTCCACTGCTTGCCTGCCTCCACTGCTCAATACCTGCTCAAGAATGGATGAGAATGGTTGAACCAAACTCGTATTTACCTCAAAAGAATCACTCACACTGGGAATCACGTGAGCAGAGGCTATAATCACTTGGTATTGGCCAATTCTCATTGGCATAACTCAATCCCATTGATTGTGCAAATCCTCATGCACAACTATAGTCACAACTGATAGCAATCTGATCCTCTAACACCTATCCCTGCTAAACTGAACATGCACTGACATGCAACTGAGTTAACTGATTTATTCTTTAGTTGCATTATGAGTTAATAATTAGTTTAACAACTCATCATTAGTCTATTTGCAGTTAGACTAATTACAACTAGTTTAACCAAGTCAAATTGAACACAACTCCACAATCAACTCCACCAAATTCAACTGATTGAGTTCTAACTGAAGTCATGCATGAAACAACTCATCTGACCCACAAAGAAAGCATATTTACTTTTGATAGCTGCATGTGCCACATCTGTAGCTCAAACTGAAGTGCTCCAAGACAATAAGATAAAGTTTATAGTCTAAATATTATTATAAGCTAATAATATTTGACTGCTCTATAATTAGACTTGACAGTGTCACCGTTGTTGTCTAAAAATAGAAGTCCATCGATTTTTGCCAACTTGACCAATCATCCATAAACATCATCCTGCAACTCATAGACATGATCCATATGTCTAAAAATAGACATAGTCTAAAAATAGACTTTGCACCATAATTTTCCTGCGGGCCCACTTAGTGAAGGCGACTCTTTTCACTAAGCTCCATCATCTTGTTGCAATCTCAACACTCCCTCTCGACACGATATGGATTATCATCAACCCCTATCCTGCCTCGGTGGTATTCAAATTTGCTCCTGGTGAGAGCCTTCGTCAGAATATCAGCATCCTGATCCTTCGTTGGAATGTATGAAAGTAACATGATCCTCCGCTGCACACAATCTCTGATATGATGGTACCTGATGTCAATGTATTTAGATCTATCATGAAATACAGGATTAGCTGAGAGTTTAATGCAACTTTGGTTATCACAGTAAATCACAATAGGATCCAAATGAGAACCGAACAAACCAGCCAGAATCTTCCTCATCCATATAGCCTCGCATGCAGCCAAACTTGCTGCCATATACTCGGCCTCTGCTGAACTGAGTGCCACAGATATCTGCTTCCTTCTGTACCAAGAAACTGTTTTCGATCCAATACTGAAGACCCCTCCTGATGTGCTCTTTCTATCCGTTGGGCTCCCTACCCAATCTGCATCCGTGAAGCCACATAGCTTCACCTCATCCAATCCATATCCCAATGTGCCTCTCTTGAGCTTGCACACATGCGACTCCACCAAATGCTGGTAACCAGTGGCATCCACTACCTCTGCTGAAGTAGCATCCTCCTTCCTCTAAAATCTAGGAAGGAACACAGTCTTCACATCCAACTGATGAATGTGCCATCCCATCTGCGCTGAGAGAGCAAGAATCGTTCATATGGAAGAATACCTTGCGATAGGTGCAAAGGTCTCCTCATAATCGATCCCCTCTATCTATGAAAAGCCTCGGGCAACAAATCTTGCCTTGTACTTCTCCACACTCCCATCAGCTGCCTGCTTAACTTTGTAGATCCATCTCGAACCCACCACTGATTTCCCTTCCGGTCTAGGAACAATATCCTGTGCACTGTTTCTGACAATAGAGCCATATTCTTCCACCATGGCATCTACCCATGCGGGATCCTCCACAGCTTCCTCGAAAGAGAATGGCTCAGTCACAACACACTTTCTCATAAGAGCCATGTATCCAGTGTACCGATCAGGTGACTGTCTCTGTCTACATTGGGTTGTAGGTGGTCCTACAACTTTCTCTGCATCTTGAGCCAATCGTTCAGCTTCTGTCAAGCGCTTTCGCCCTCTGATGGTTGGCGCTGCTTGAGTGGTCTCTTCCACTCCATGAACTTCATCCTGTGGCTGATCCACGTCCTGAAGCTTATCCTTAGGAACTAATAGCTCCTCATCTGCATGCAAGTGTAACTCCCTCTCAAGCGAATACTTCATGGCTTTCTCCTCCTGAAATTTTATATCCCGTCGCACAACAGTTTTACCACTGTCTGGCAAATACACACGATAGTTGTGGGGCGTATCAGTGTACCCCACAAATATCCCAACCTCTGAAGTCGGCTCCAACTTCTTTCTGGCATCCTTCGTCACATGCATGTAAATGTTAGCACCAAAAATCCTCAAATGAGAAAGATCAGGCTTCTTACCAGAATAAGCCTCCTCGGGTGTACTCATTCCAAGTATCTTATGAGGACAACGGTTCTGCACATAAACTTCTGTATTGCATGCTTCCGCCCACAAGTGAAGGGGTAGGCCCTGATCATGCAACATCGCCCGTGCAGCACCCACGATCGTTCTGTTCTTCCGCTCAGCTACCCCATTCTGTTGTGGGTTATGGGGAGCTATGAGCTCTCTTCGAATCCCTTTTTCCTTGCAGAAATCCTTGAACTCGTCCGAGATGTATTCACCACCATTACCGCTCCTAATAGCCTTCACCTTCTTCACCGACTCCTTCTCGACCAGTGCTTTGAATTCACAGAACTTTGAATATGTCTCGCCCTTCTTCTGCATGAAGAAGATCCAACACTTACGAGAGAAATCATCAACAAAAATCACATAATGCCTGTGTTTTGTTGTCGAAGCAACTGAGAAAGGTCCACACACGTCTGTGTGAATTCTCTCAAGGATCGTCGTGGCACGACTATCCTTCTCGTTAAAGGTGGCTTTCCCAAACTTCCCCGAAGTACACCCCTTGCACTGATATGACTGTGCATGTGTGCCTTTAGGAAGCCCTGTAGTGATCTGCTGTAGTATCTTCAAGGCTCCATGGTGAAGGTGACCCAATCTCCTATGCCACAACTCGCCATCATCCCGGCTCACCAATCCTTCTGCCTTGCCTGCCATTGTTTCGCATCCATCTACATGCAACTGACGAAGGTTCCTTACTCGAACCCTTATCTTCCAGGTCTCACTAGTTGTCTTGCTGTGCAGGAAAGCTTTTCCCTTACTGAAAACAACATCATACCCCTTGTCTTCTAACATCGCCACAGAGATAAGATTCTTCTTAAATTCTAGAACATGCATGACTTCTTTCAATACGAAGGGTTTACTAGACTCCCTCTCAAAGGAAATGGTATCGATATCGGTCGCACTGTATCTACCATCATCGCCCATCTCGATGTGCACTCCAAGATCTTTGTCCTCCAGATCAGAAAACAAATCTCTATCTCTCGTCATGTGAAAAGACGCACCACTGTCCAAGAACCA
>APFE030413377.1:15533-36372 GCA_000404065.3 Pinus taeda
TATTAATGATTGAGAACATGTAACATTACAATAGTCAATACTTCTCACAAGTATCCAGCACTATCTCCACCTGTTACACACAATACAGCTCAGATTTGATCACCAAATCTATTCCACTGCTTGCCTGCCTCCACTGCTCAATACCTGCTCAAGAATGAATGAGAATGGCTGAACCAAACTCGTATTTACCTCAAAAGAATCACTCACACTGGGAATCACGTGAGAAGAGGCTATAATCACTTGGTATTGGCCAATTCTCATTGGCATAACTCAATCCCATTGATTGTGCAAATCACATGCATAACTATAGTCACAACTGACAGTTGTCTTGCCCTTTCACTCACCTCTAACACCTGTCTCCACTGAATTGTCCATGCACTGAGTTAACTGATGTATTCTCCAGTTTCTTTATGAGTTAATAATTAGTTTAACAACTCATCATTAGCCTATTTGCAGTTAGACTAATTACAACTAGTTTAACCAAGTCAAATTGAACACAACTCCATCAACTCCACAATCAACTCCACTAAACTCAACTGATTGAGTTCTAACTGAAGTCATGCATGCAACAACTCAACTGACCCACAAAGAAAACGTATTTCCTTCTGATAGCTGCATTTGTCACATCTGTAGCTCAAAGTGAAGTGCTCCAAGAGAATAAGATAAAGTTTATAGTCTAAATATTATTATAAGCTAATAATATTTGACTGCTCTATAATTAGACTTGACAGTGTCACCGTTGTTGTCTAAAATAGAATTCCATCTATTTTTTCCGACTTGACCAATCATCCATAAACAACATCCTGCAACTCATAGACATGATCCATATGTCTAAAAATAGACTTTGCACCATAATTTTCCTACAGGCCCACTTAGTGAAGGCGACTCTTTTCACTAAGCTCCATCATCTTGTTGTAATCTCAACAGTGTATTCCGTTATGCTATTATTTTCAGGTTTCGCCTGAAGGAAGGCCCCGATTCCTTTGTAACAGCCACTGATCATTGTGCCACGCTGCAAGCAGGCGTTTTGTAAATAATGATGTATTTGTAATGTGCAGAGCCACAGCGCCTGAAGCCAGAGGGCCAACTAAAGGGACAAAGGAATGATTATACGCAGAGAAATGGACAGGAAGTCGCAGAGCCGGAAGAATTCCTCAAAGAAGCCAGAGAGCATGAGTGAGGCATAAGCGCAGGTAGATGAGGGATTTTTTTGGGTCGCTTGAAGGTCAAGCAAAAAACCAGAGCTGAAGGTTGCT
The DNA here is from genome assembly GCA_000404065.3 of Pinus taeda. Classification (NCBI taxonomy): domain Eukaryota; kingdom Viridiplantae; phylum Streptophyta; class Pinopsida; order Pinales; family Pinaceae; genus Pinus; species Pinus taeda. Next base: position 16,790 of record APFE030413377.1, read on the forward strand.
GAGGGAGCTGGAGGACTAAAAGAGGTCACTGGAAGGTTGTCGATAGTCGCTTGGAGGTCGAGCAGACTATAGAGGCATGTAGAGGCCGAGAGAGAGAGCTCAGAGAAGCCAGAGCCAAAGAGCCGGAGCCAGAGCTAGCCACGACCCAGAGCCAAGAGCCAGATCCAAGAGCCAGAGCCAGAGCCAGAGCCAGAAAGCCTGAGAGCTTCAAAGCCAGGGATAAGATGGTGTTCTAAGCCCATTGTGTTCTGTGTAAACCAATGGAGTTGAGCGTGGAGCTTGTAAAAGTACTTATACCATAATCCTAGAGAGCCTAGTCGAGTTGACTACATCTCAAGGAGACGTAGCCCAAGAGTTTTGGGTGAACTCCATATTACATTTTTTCTCTTATGTGTTTGTTATTTGCTGCATTATTCCACTATTACATGTTTTATATCAGTTTAAGCAAATCAACTTACAGCACATAAACATTTTTAAAACAAACATAAGCATACACCTATTTTCAAGAACTTTTTAATTCTTTAATTGGTTAATCACTAGATCTTGGGAATATTCAAGCTTTGGAAGTGGGAGAGGTTCTTGTAAGCTTGACAAGAAGCCTTTAGTGCCCCATTTTCAGATCAAATGAGGTCAATCCTCTTCTTCCAAGACTTGTAATTTGATGCTCCTTCCAATTTGTTCTCACTCTTTATTGTGTTTAACATTTTCCTTGAATATAGTGACCTTATTTTCTTATAAGATCTCCTTATATGATCCCTTGATCAGTCATTTAGATTCCTTCTAATGGATATTCAAAACTACATTTTTCCTCCTTCACCCTAGCTTTGATACCATGTTAGAAAATCAGAAAGGTAGAAATATTTTCTTATATAGATAACTAATTTTTATTATTTTATCATTATGTTCTTATTTTATATTATAGTTCATCAAGAAATTACCAAAAAAATAAAACAAGGACAACAGATGTAGGCAGACAGCTAGGGTAAGACCTCTTTCTAGGGGAAAATCCAGTCAACAATTATTCCTCCAATAGTTTCTCGAGATAATCTAAGACTCTAGACCCAAACAAAGACTTCCTCCACACCAAGTCAACCCTCAATCATTCTTGCAAATTATAGCCCTTCCAAAGAAACTTCGACCTAGCATCATCAGCAGCAGCTTCGACCCAGTAGCAACTTCGACCCAACAACAGTTGCAGCAACAGCTTCGGCTAAACTAGAAAAACTTCGATCTCCCTTGATACACCTCAGAATTGAGTGAGAGCTGTCCCAAAATTTCGATCTTGAGGTCTTCTATCTACTTCCAGAAACTCGCACTTCTTTCCAACTCCTTTTCTAGTCATTTGCCAACTTCGCACTTTTCCAGCTTCCAAATTCTTAAATCGAACTATGTGTGAGAGAGTGAGATGCTCCAAATGAATTTGAACTTCCTTGTATTTATAGCCTTCCAAGGAGGCTGAATTACTTGTCTTGAGGCCGACTTGGTGTCAAGGAGACTAATTTCCTTTCTGACTCAAAAATAATTATTTTTACATGTTTCGAAAGCCCAAGAAGGATCCCTTTTAATGTACAATCACTCTAATGACTTAGAATAAATCCTAGAAGTCCTCAATGGAATTTTGACCTAAAACATAATGACACAAGCATGAAACCCATGCTTAAATAAGTCATAGAAATAATAATAAAAATATTTTCTTCATTCTTTTGATAAGTACATCTCAAATACATTTATGAAGACCGAACCTAGTTACAAATTTCAACACTTTGTTGCCTTTAATTGTGACAACATCCCCATTAGATCCATATGTTATCACATTTAAAATCTTGAGGTCAACTGAAGTGGATCCCTAAGGTCTAAATTCTACTAAATATTTTATGAGTGTTGTCATTTATTTTGGTAGTGCAAACTCTAACGATATAAAAGAAGGTGCTCCCAAAATAAATGGCAGTGAATGGAATGTGCGTGGATAAAGAAAGTGTTGCTAAGCTAGCAGAAACCATGTGAGATATGTCATATGACCGGTGGTACTACCAAAGTCATGAGCTATAATCATTTTTACTGGTCAAAATAGATCTACCAATAGAAAATATTGATGACAGAGGTGAAGTGGGTATGATGGATGTGTAAGGGAATCTATTCATTTTATCTCCACCCGTCATTTTAAATTTCCATAATTTTACAGCTAATTTTATAACTTATTTTTGTTTCTCATGCTTGATTTCTGTGGAAAGTAGATGTCGGCTTTTTTTCTAAAAGCAGTGCCTAGTGAATTGTTGATTTTTTCTTGACAGTTTCGTGAACATTTGTGCAGGGATGAGCCGAAGGGAACAGACTTTATAGAAGCCTATTCAGAGCAGTATGGCCGATTTGTGCAAGTGGGTTAGGAAGAGTTTCATAGGCTTGATTCAAGTGGCTGTTGGTGGCCACCCACCTATTCCACTAGGACCCCCACCATTGTCTCTTTCAGTTTTTCAGTTTCCTTAATTATATCACAATTTAATCATTTTGGTCATTTTTCAGGTCCTGAACTTTCGAAGACGTTTTGAGGCCCTAAACAAATCTTTTTGGGAAAATCAGGGCCAAAAGGAATTATGAACTAATTCTGGCCACTCAGAAGTTACAGTCCTCGGATAGATTTTTCTAACAAGGTATTGTGCGCATCAAATAGAGATTGTATGCCAAAGTTACGACCCCGGAAAGTTGATGTACCAATTTACCTAAATGGGGCCCATAGTTTTGGTGTTTCATCTCCTAGGGCTAGGCATTTGGATGTTTAGGTTTTCCATTATTTCTCAATAATAAATAGGCCTCTAAGCCTCATAGTAACAAAGTTCAAAGGCATATAGTCGCCACATCTCTTCTCATAGATAAGCTACCATCACCCAAGCTAGTCTTATTTCTATTCTATTTGTAAGCATTTCAGTATTTGATATTAATGAAATCAAGTGTTATTTATGTTGCATCTCTATATGTATGGTTATGTCAATGATTTGTTGCTTTCTTGTTTAAGTTTGGATCAGTGGTATCATAGTTGTCTGCTCTTTCTTTGTTTTTCTTTGCATCTCCCCAACGAGGTCGAGATATAAGGAAATAGGGCTCGAACTGCTCAAACCTTTACAAGACCAACCTCGGGAATCTCGATGGCCTCCCATGGCGAAAGAGAAGAAAGACAAGGGGGCAGGAGATCCTTTCAAAATCTTGCTCGAAGAAGCCCTCGAGTGACAAAGAAACATGATGATGGACAACTTTGCCCAGATCCTTCGACGGCTACCCAAAGGCGATGAATCTACATTTGAAAACCACTTTGGAAGTGCCACACCCTTTAAGGTACAAGTTAACTTTGACATCCCCATATTTTAAGTTCAAATAGATGTAGACGTCATAGATAAATAGTTAAATCTACTAGAAGGATATTTTTTTGTTCATGATTTCTACAACCGAGAAAATATTACTTTTTCACTTCTCAAAGTCGCCCCCCCACATCAAGGGTTGTTGGGAAACCTATTGTGATAAGAAATACGAAAGTAAACCCTCACTAGTTTTAGTTGCACCCACTTGGAATTCGCTAAAGGACGCCATCAAGTAGCTTTACTACCCTGTCGAGAGCTATGAGGAAGGAACCAAGGCGTGTCGGAGTTTACCAATACTTTTCATACCCTTCGCACAAAGTTGGGTATCAAGGATTCTGAGCGGCATTTGGTACTCAAATATCGTTGTGGCCTACACAGGTACATCTAGGACGAGATGGAGTTCCTGGACATCTGCTCGCTCGGCACGGTGTACTAATACGTTGTCAAGATAGAACATAAGTATAAAAAAATAATCGAGACTTTGGATTTGTTAATCCGAAGTAAGGGAAAGGTGCCCCCAACCCGAAGAACAAAGAAAAAAGCCAACGCGGGGTGACCCAAGACAACCCGTCGAAGCCACAAGAAAGGAACAACACCATGAAGTCAAAGAAGGACACAGGAAAGTGGTGTGAGTTCCATAAGAGCCCCACTCACAACACAAGTGAGTGCCGGGCCAAGCAGTCGATCGTGGACAAGTTGAAGGCTTCAGAATCATATGCATGTTCCAACTCTGAGTCGGAACCCAACAAGAGGAATGACAAAGGGAAGCATATTATTGATGCAGAGCCCAGTGCCACTATTTCCACCACCAATATCCAGAAGAATGAGCCCAAAGATCCAGAGGAGGGGGAGCATCTCTTCCATTCACAAATGTGGGTAAAGGGTTTTTTGCTACAATTCATTGTCGACAGTGGGAGCCAAAAATAACCTCATTTCAGCAAAGATCATGAAGCGGTTGGGCCTACTGACCAGACCCGCAGTCGTACAGCATCGGGTGGCTTCACCAAGGACGAGATCTCTGAGTCAGCCAACAGTGTCGCCTCCCCTACAACATCAAGCCCTTCACATATGGGGTATTATTTGATGTTTCTCCTCTTGATGTTTGTGATGTATTATTAGGACACCCATACTTGTGGAAGAGACATGTGGTATTTGAGTTGAGACCTTGCTCTATTACTATTTCTTTGGGTAATAAATTATACTGGATATCAAAGGTAGCTATGCCTACCGCCATCTCTTTGATCTCTACTAAGAAATGTAGTAAGATCATCTCCCATACTAGGAAATTTGTTTTCTTTCTAATTCACTCTCAAATTAAGGGGAATATCCTAGCCACATCCATGGCCCCTGGGAAGGGTTCCTCCACGCAGCAGAAGCAGGTGGATACGGTTGTGGAAGAACACGGGGACTTCTTCTCCTCGCCCACAGGGGTACCTTTCCACTGTCATATCAAGCTTTCGTTCAATCTGACTCCCAGATCACCTTTACCCAATGGGTCGATGTATCACTGCTCCATTATTGAAAATGCCAAGTACAAGCAACGACATGATCAACATCGAATGCCACAAAAGTTTTAGGTAGGCGACAAAGTTTGGTTGCATTTGCAGAAAGAATGCCTTATCGGAGCCCGCTCAGACCACTTTGATATGGTCGTTACACCATTACCAAGGTTGTGGGAGATAATGCTTTTGAGCTCAGCATTCCCCCATTCCTTGGCCTACACCCAGTGTTCAAGGTGGACCACCTTCGACCATACTTCCCACTATTATTGAACACAACAAACATGCAGAATAGCTCACACCAACAGAGTTAAACCCAGACTGTATGGAACATGCCACAACTAATCAAATTATGGACACACAATTCAAGAACACTCATCAGCAAAATATCCAACTATATCAGGTTTTCAAAGCTGGCCAAATCCTGCACCAAGGCAAGTGGCTCACTAAGGACTAAGTGCAGCGAAAGTTTCCCCATCTCATGGAGGCACTCAATGCAATGGGGACCATTACTTCGTAAGGGGGGAGGATTGATCCAGGTAGATGTTGGTGGCCACCTGCCTATTCCACTGGGACCTCCACCATTGTCTCTTTCAGTGTTTTAGTTTCCTTAATTGTAGCACAAATTACTATTTTTGGCAATTTTTCGAGTCCTGAACTTCTGAAGCCGTTTTGAGGCCCTAAACGACGTTTTTTGGGGAAAACAGGGCCAATAACGAGATTTGCCTATTTTCATATTACTCATATGTTATATTCCTCGGATATATCTTTCTAACAAAGTATTGTGCACGTCAAACGGAGATCGTATGCCAAAGTTACGACCCCGAGAAGTTTATGTACCAATTTACCCAAATGGGGCCCATATTTTTGGTGCTTCATCTCCTAGGGTTAGGTTTTTGGATGTTTAGGGTTTCCCATTGTTTCTCAATAGTAAATAGGCCTCTGAGCCTCATTGAAACATAGTTCAAAGGTATGTATTCGCCACATCTCTTCTCAGAGATAAGCTACCATCGGCTGAGCTAGTCTTATTTCCATTCTATTTGTAAGCATATTGTAGTATTTTATATCAATGAAATAAAGTGTCATTTATGCTGCATCTTTGTATTTATGGTTATATCTGTAATTTGTTTTGTTCCTGTTTAAGTTTGAATCAAGGCTTCAAGGGTTCAATCACAATGTTGCTAGGTCCTTCTCAGAGAAGTTTGATGGAAAGGTAGTCATATTGTTGAGATTTCCTTTCTAGTTACATAGGAGGTCATTGATGAGGCAACAATGGCGATATATGGTTTGAAAACCAAAACCTTCTTGGTATCAACATCACATTTTTCATTGAGGAAGAACACCAGAATGAAAATTAAAGTATGAATGTGTATAGAGTGGCTCAAACCCACCTAGAACGTCCTAAAGTTCATACAGATTTAATTTAAATGTGAGGGAAGGTGTGATAGGATTTCCATGTACCATTTTAACTTTTTGGCAAATTTAGTTGGTAAATTAAGAATGAACATGTTGTGTTTCTTATGAAAGAGCCTTATGAAGATATCTACAAACATTAGAGAAAAATCCCAAGTCTTCTCCCCATTGCATTTTTCATAAGGGTTTGATTAAAATATGAATTGTCAATCATATGAGAAAAATAGGTATAACTTGGTATTATTTCTTATTTTGGGAAAGGTTTGTTGAATCAATTGCATCCAAACCAAAATCCATCAAGGGTAAGCAACAAAGAAAAACCAATAATATTGGCCAAACCCCCGAAGCTCCAAAGCAAACAATTTCCTTTGTTGTTACCAGAAGCATGTGACAGTCCTTGTTGGGAAAACAAATAGAAAACCATGTTTCATTTCATATGGCAGAGAGAGTGTATGTAAGAAATAGTAAGATGGTTCTTGATAAAAATCCTCCAGACTCTCCTCAAGAACATCTTCCATAGGACCCTATTGATAAGACTATTAGTGATAAACAAGAATAGGGCTCAGGGATTAAACTCAGTGAGACAGGGGATTTAGAAGGTCAAACTGAATCATCCAAACCCAGCCCTAGTCATTATGTATGGGATGAGGAAACCCCATACGAGACCCACAAACAAGCTTAGGCGTAACTCCAAATTGTAGAAAAATTTAGCCTTGAAAGATAAAGTCATTTATCTTTGATGATATACCTTTAAAGAATTTTTTGATTAACAAAGAAAAAGTTTCCCTAGAAAGTACCTCCAAGAAGAAGAAAAGCCAGAGACAGGGTAAAAGAGGAAAACAAGGCCTAAGGCCAGGAAAGGAAAAAAGGAAACACTAATCCAGTCAGGTAACATGGACCTTTTGTTAGAACTGGTAGAAACACTAAAATAAGAATCACAAAGGCAGTGTTGTCAAATGTTTTGGAATCTTTCATATTTGATCTTATTTTTAACAAGTGTTGTCAAATGTTTTAGCAGTGACTACCTTGGATATTTTTTTATATCGCGGTCATATGTTTTGGAAACACTTTCACTGTTTTTATTTTGACAAAATGCATACTCAAATATTTTGTCATCACCTAATTCATACTCCCTGGCAACACAGCTTTGAAAGCGATAAGGATATGGATATGCCAAATATTTCTGGAGACTATACTCTGACAAAAAACATTATCTTGATAAGGTCAGGGTAGATATCAAAGGAAAGTTTCTATTTTGAATAGATCAATCAACATCAAAGAAAATTTAAGGCAAAAAAGGGGATTTTCCAGATTTTGATGCAAATTATCAGTGACATGATCAGATCCACATATTCAGCAAATTTTACAGCAACAGACCCACATTTTTCTACCATGGATTATGTTTCAAAATTCTAATTGTATCAGTTGTTTCCTTGTTAATGTATTTTTTAGATTTAGTTTAAATGATTAGGGATGTGTATATATATTTAATATTTTGTAATTAAAACTTTCCAGAAGTTATGAATTTTGGTTTTGTAAACTTCTATAAAATTGTGGAAAACAAAGAACCAAGGATTGGATTTTTCTTAAAAGAATAGACTTATATTGTGTGTGCTTTACTCTTGAGATTAATAAAGTTTCCAGAACAAAAGTATCTTTAACGTGCATATCAGATATTCTTCTTATGATGTTTACCAATCAGTTTCTTATTTTTGTTATGTTCTTCTATGAATTTGATGGATATTAGGCCTTTATATTTGATAATAATAATAATAATAATAATAATAATAAATTGTACAATTCATCTGCATTCATATGCTCTACCATTATGAGTTTTCGAATATTTCACTTTGTCTTCTAAAGTGGCACATAATTCATCTATATGCTTTGTGTAATGGTTTGTTTTCTCTTTCTATCTACCATCTAGATAACTAAAGGTCTAAGTGAACATTATATTTATGCCTCTTGTCTTTGTTTGTTTTACCCACCAGTTCTTGGAAACTTTCATTAAAATTATGTTGTGACTCCATGCCCAATGGTCCTTTCACTTAATCTCCAACCAAATCTGTTAGTATCATTACATTAGATCTGGCCACTAAGCGATAGTGACCTCGAGTAATTGAGCCAAAGGGAGATCCCTCTCTGGAGCGGAAGGGCCTGCCTCCAATCTAAAAGTATGGTTTGAAGTTACACTGGTAATTTTCTCCTACAACCATGAAAATTATAGAGTGATAACAACCGCGAAAACAAATAAAACATATATTGATTTATGCATCTTTATATACATAACTCTATACATTATACACAAATATATATACATTTGCTTTAACTAGTAAATAAAAATGAATATGTTGCTCTCATGGAGTTAGTCATTTCCCAAGTGGCTTCATCTGGCCCAAAGTACCTACATTGCACTTTGACTTGATCTATGGCTTGATTCCAGAGAATGAGACTCCTCCTGTCTAGAATGCACAATGGATCTGGTTGGAACTCTCCCTTTGGTTCCACCTGCAGCACAAACCAATCAATCACATGATTAGAATCCTGCACATATCTTTTAAGAAAGGAAACAAGGAAAACACCACGAACTTTAACTAGGCCACTGGTCCAATACTCTCAAGGATCTCAAAAGGTCCACAATACCATGGTGCCAACTTGGCACATGAACCAATTTTTAAGGAACCCTTCTTGGATTTTATTCTCAAATAAACATGTTCTCTAACTTGGAACACTTTCTGCACCCTATGTTGGTCTGCATCGATTTTCTACCTATCCAGTACCACTTTCAAATTTTTCCTAGTGATTTTAATTTTTTGTTCAATTTCCTTGAGCATAAAGGACCCAACAAGGACACTATTCACTTGATATGATTCCAGTTGATATGAGTATTGCATCTCCTCCCATACAGTGCCTCAAATGGACTCATTTTGATGGATTATTGGTATCCACTGTTGTATGAAAACTCCACAAGTGTCAAGTATTCCTCCCACTTCTTGGGTTGATGCATTACATACATCCTCAACATATCCTCAAGGATCCTATTTGTCTTCTCTGTTTTCCTATCTGTTTTTCGGGTATATGATGTACTAAATGCCAACTCGATTCCCAAACCTGTTAACAGTTTCTTCCAAAATCTTGAAGTGAACTTAGCATCTCGGTCCGAGATAATTTTCTTAGGGATACCATGCAATCTCACAATCTCTTTTATAAAGGTTTGTGCCACCTCACTAAAAGAATTAGTGGATTTAACTGCTACAAAATGAATCAATTTACCCAACCTGTCCATAACTACCATGATTGTGTTATGATGCCTGGAGGTTTTTGGAAAACCTGTGATAAAATCCATGGAAATTACCTCCCATTTCCATTATGAAATGGGAATATGCTACAATAGTCTTGTTGGATGCTTGCATTCAGCCTTTACTTGCTGGAATTATATACATTTAGCCACAAAATCAGCCACCTCTTTCTTCAAGTTTAGCCAATAATAATACATTTTAATGGATGTAAGGGTCTCTTGATATCTTGGATGGTCTAGATAAGGCTTAACATGAAACTCTTTCACTATGAGTTTTTTCAATTTTTTACTATTCAACACATAAATTATGTTCTTGAATTTGATCAATTCATCATCAGTGAGGTGACATTCTTCGTCCTTACTACCTTGTGACAATTTTTCTTTCATTTGTTGATATTTTCCATCATGTTGTCCTGCATTGTTTACCTTTCCACCAGGTTTGTTTTCTAGGAGCTTACAGATGCCAAATGATTCATTTGAATCCTCCTACTAAGTGCATCAACAACTTTTTTTTCCTTACATTTGATGTACTTGATTTCAAGGTCAAATTCATTGAGTATGGCCAACCATCTAGTCTATCTTGTGTTCATTTTGGGTTGCTCAAACAAATAATTGAGCCCACTTATGATCTGTCATGAGGGAAAATTTTCTGCCAAGGAGGTAATGCCTCCACATTTTCAATGCATGAATTATGGCAGCCAACTCTAGGTCATGAGTCACATAATTGACTTCGTTCTCATTTAATTTCTTTGACTCATAGCATACTACTTGTCCTTCCTGCATCAAGACTCCACCGAGTCCTTCTTTGTAGGAACCTATGCACACTACCAAATCCTTGTCAGGATATGCAATCCTCAATACTAGTGCATTTGTGAGAAATTGTTTCAATTGCTCAAAACTTGTTGCACACTGAGTTGTCTACTCAAATTTATTTCTTTTTCTCTATAAGGATGTGATAGGATGGCCTATAGTCTCCTACAATAACCTGCCACTCCCATGAATGATTTGACCTCATTCACATTCTTTGGCGTTGACCACTCCGTTATGGCTTTGATCTTCTCAAGGTCAACTGATATCCCTTCTTGGGAGACAATATGCCCCAAATAATGTATTTGTGGCCGGAAAAATTCACCTTTGTTGATATTTTCATAGATATTGTGCTCCTTCAACAATTGTAGTATTGAATCCAAATGCTCTTCATTCTCTTATTTAGTCCTTGAATACACTAATATATCATAAATGAACACAAATTATGACAAACTTGTCAAAATAAGGACACAACGCATTGTTCATTAAGCACATGAACGTGGCAGGGGAATTAGTATGCCCAAAGGGTACCACTATGAACTCATAATGCCCATATCTTGTCCTAAAAGAAGTCTTGTGAATGCCCTCCTCCTTGATCCTTACCTGATGATATTCTGACCTCAAGTCAATATTGGATAACATTTTTGCTCCCCTCAACTAATCAAAGAGGTCATGAATCCTTGGCAATGGGTATCCGTTCTTGCAGGTCACCTTGTTTAATTCCTTGTAATAAATGCATAATCTAAGGGCTCAATCCTTCTTCTTTACAAACAATATAGGTGCTCCCCATGGGGACACGCTTGGTTGTCCTTATGTAGCCCTCGTCCATCATCTCTTTTAGCTACAATTTTAGCTCCACCAGCTCAGGGGTACTCATCATATGTGGTGCCTTGGATGTTGATGTTGCTCCAACTACCAACTCAATAGATAAATCTACCTCTCTATGAGAAGGTAATTCAGGAACCTCCTCTAGAAACATATCTACATATTGTTGCAGAACCGAGTACCTTTTCAACAGTTGTTTTTCCTCATTTTCAACATCGTTGCTAGCCTTCTCATCGCTTTAGATTTTCACTGCAAGCAACATGCACCCCTTCTTGTTGTTATGCCTAGCCTGCATGGATGTGATCATCCTTACTCAAGTAGGCTTTTTCTTGCCCTGCGAAACTTTTCTTTCTCCTTGTTCATCTAAACATTCAATTTCCTTTTCATAACAGTCCACTTTAATTCTATGTAAGTACAACCAGTCCATGCCCAATAATATATTGTATGAACCTAATGGAAATGCATTTAGATGTGCTTTTTTAGGCATCCCATTGAGCTCAAACGTACATGATCTCACCCAGTGATTAATCTTTCACTTTGTTCCAGTTGTCAGTTGAACCAACCATGGTCGCTTATGCAACTTCTTGACCAATTTGCATTTTTCAACCAGTTATTGGTTGACATAGTTGTAGTTAGAACCTGGATCAATTAAAATAGAAATGGTTTGTTCATGCAACGTACCTTCCATTTTAATTACGTATGCTTGGTGGTACACTTGGTGGTTATCAACGACTGCATAGAGTTTGGCCAAATCTCAAGCTACATCACCACTGTGTGAGCTTCTTGAGCACTGTAAATATTCGATCCAGTGTTTTGTTGACGTGGATAGTTCCTTATTCTATGGTTTTCATCACATGTCCAACACCTTAATGGCTCTCGACCTTCAAGATTATACTGCCCTGTTGTTGGTTGCTACGCATTTCTTTTAAAAGCCTTTGGTGAAATGGCTTTGTAGGGGCTAGGTGATTACCTTCCCTATTTTTTGAGCTCTTGTTAGTCCAATTCTTCTTATTTCCAACGTTGCTCTTTTCCTGCCATTTACTTTTAACTTTTGGTCTACGCTTTACTTGCTCATAATAGTGCTTCAACTTCTTAATACCATCTTTCAATGTTTGAGGTTCCAGCAATTCATTTTTATCTCTAAATGCAATATGAAATCCACTAATGAATCTCTGAATTTTAATGTTTTCATCCTTGAGATATGGCACATATCTCAATAGTTCCAAGAACTTGGTAACATTTTTTAACTGCCCCATTTTGAGTTCATAGAACTCTTTTCCCTTGCCATCATAATAGTGTCTAGACAAATTTTTCTCTCTAAAGAGATTTTCAAATTATGTCCAAGTCAATTCTTTCTCAACAATGCCTCTAACATTCTTCAAGTCTTCCCACCATATATATGATTTTCCCTTCAAGCTATAGGTGGCAATTCTAGCTTTCATATTTTCATAATAGTCTTGTATCCTGAAAAACTTCTTCATACCCAACAACCAAGCTTCTGCATCCTCTGTGTTATTCATATCCCCATCAAATTTGGGTGGCTTGGCTTTCATAAATTCTTCAAGCATGCATTATTTTTCCTTACTTCCGAAATGAAGATGACAATGGCAATGTGAATGATGGTGGTGTCCCTTGGTAGCATAAGTTGATGGTATGCTTGAATGATGTACATGTGTGTTGGTTCCTCCTATTGGGGTACTTAATGGTACATTTCCTGGTACAGTGTCTTCATGCACATTATTATGCCTTTTTCTTAATTTGCTACCATCTGCCCCATTGGTGTTCTCCTTCAATTTGTGAAGGATATTTTTATCTCTATTACTAAACCTCATCTAAGATTGTTTTTGCCTTTGCACATCTTAGAGACCTTGTAGGATAACTCCATTTATCTCAACTTGTCTCTCTTCAGCTCTTACCGGCATTTCATTGTCTTCTTTGAAGCTTCTAACTTCATCTCTTACACTTCTTAGAGTGTCCATCCAATATGGAGAGCGATTCCCTCCCCCCTGATCAATTGATCTCTCTTTTTCGTTAGCTTTGACCCATTCACTTCCATGTTGTGACTGATCAGAATTGTACTGCAACATTCCAGTCACCATTTCTAGCTTATCTTTGTCCTATGTTGTTTGTGATGTGTTGTTAGTCACACACATTGTTAATTTTTCAAATAAATACTAAACACAACTATGGCCATGAATTTTATACTCATGGAGCTTCCATGGTGATCCCTATTGTGACAAGACAACCACATTAACTTACTCATAATATTCAGTGTCCCATATGCATCAATTACAATTCAAGTAATTCAACTGTTAGTGCATAATTAATAAAAACACAGCCAAATAAGCACAGGATCTTGCTTGTACATAGCTACCATAATAATCTGTCTACAATAGGATTACCATGTTAACACCAAATTATAGCAAAACAACAAACAATAATTTACCGACAGTAATATGCAGCCCTGTAGAATTCATAGTTTCATTACAGTTAATAATTTAATTGGTTAGACCAACTATTAAAATTTTTGCAATTTCACTATGTCACAGGGTGAATAAGCAAATTAGGTCTATTACTAGTTTATTTAGACTAGCTTTTAACACCCAAATAGTTTGTTTAGGAAATTTCTAAAAATTCATTGCTTGCTCATGATAGAGCCCATCTAGTCCAACTGTTGAACCTGAATGCTCTGATACCACCTATAACAACCACACCCATCTTACCCATGGGGTGGACAACACCATTAATCGAACCCTCACCCATCTTAGCCCATGGGGTGGATAACACCATTAATCCAACCCTCCTTGTGTTGTCACAAGAGTGGGATAATTTACATTTTTTTTGCTCATATATATATATGTATATACATATATATACGTTATTTACCACAAAGGCACATATATATATATATATATATATATATATATATATATATATATATAATATATATATATATTATGTATGTATGTATGTATGGTATGTATGTATGTATGTATGTATGTATGTATGTATGTATGTATGTATATGTATATGTATATGTATATGTATATGTATATGTATATGTATATGTATATGTATATGTATATGTATATGTATATGTCCCGCCAACATTAAATCCAACAATCCTTGTCCAACGACGCTCCCAATCCACAGTATGTGCTAAGGTAACATGCTCGCCGCTTAGTACGTCGGAAGGGAGTAATAATCAAAGTTCCAACTCGCAGTTCTGGTGCCCTCATCAGATGACCCACAGATGTTGTGTCACAATAGATGGCCCACAGCAACTTGCACCGCCCCACCCATGCTGATACCACAGGAGGGGGTGTTGCAACACAATCTCCATCATCCAATCTCTGAGGATCTCTACCATTCATTGGTGTGGTAGCCCCACCACGTCAAAATTCATTAATTTCTCATGATAGAGCTCATCTAGTCCAAGTGTTAAATCTGGATGCTCGAATACCACTTGTAACAACCACACCCATCTTACCCCATGGGGTGATCGCCACCGTTAATCCAACCCTCCTTGCACTGTCAGAAGAGAGGGATAATTTACATTTTTTTTACTCAATTATATATACGTATATACATATATATACATTATTTACCACACATGCATATATATATATGCCACACCAACATTAAATCCAACGACCCTTGTTGAACGATGCCCCTGATCCACGGTATGCGCCAGGGTATATATATATGCCTCGCCAAAATCAAATCTGACATCCCTCGTCCAATGACGCTCTTGATACACGGTATGTGCTAGGGTAAACATGCTTGTCGCTTAGTTCGTCAAAGGGGAGTCACAATCAAAGCTCCAACTCGCGATTTTGGGGCTCTCATTAGACAACCCACAGATGTGTCATAATATATTACCCATAGAAAGTTGCACCACCCCACTCCCCTCCTCCCTACTAATACCACGGGAGGGGATGTCGCAACACAATCTCCATCATCCAATCTTTGAGGGTCTTTGCCGTTCGTTGGTTTGGTAGCCCCACCACGTCAAAATTCATTACTTGCTCATGATAGAGCCCATCCAATCCAAGTGTTGAACCCGAATTCTTTGATACCACCTGTAACAACCACACCCATATTACCCCATGGGGTGGTCGCCACTATTAATCTAACCCTCCTTGTGCTGTGAGAAGAGCAAAATAATTTACATTTTTTTTCTCAATTATATGTGTATATGTGTGTGTATATATATATATATTCCTCGCCAACATTAAATCCAACATCCCTTGTCGAACAATGCTCCTGATCCATGGTATGCGCCAAATTAACATGCTCAACACTTAGTTCGTCGGAGGGGAGTCACAATCAAAGATACATATATTCCCCGCCAACATTAAATCCAACATCCCTCGTTGAACGATGCTCCCGGTCCATGGTATGCGCCAGAGTAACATGCTTAACGCTTAGTTTGTCTGAGGGGAGTCACAATCAAAGATACATATATTCCCCGCCAACATTAAATCCAACATCCCTCGTTGAACGATGCTCCCGGTCCATGGTATGCGCCAGAGTAACATGCTTAACACTTAGTTCGTCGGACGGGAGTCACAATCAAAGTTTGATCTCGTGATTCTGGGCCCTCATTGGACAACCCAAGGATGTTGTGTCACTATGGATGGCCCATAGCAAGTTGCACCAGCCTTATGCCTCTCGAGTGGGACCTTCGGGACGTGTTATCCACACGTCCCCACCCCGGTGATCCCTTTGCTACACTCTTTTAATCTTCCAGGGTCATTCCTTCAAGCTAACTCGGCAGGTAGGACCTCTTACGTCATCTCGAGCACACTTGCTCTCCTTATGGCTCTCGAATGGGACCTTCGGGACATGTTATCCACACTTCCCCACCCCGGCGATCCCTTTGCTACACTCTTTTAATCTTCCAGGGTCATTCCTTCAAGCTAACTCGGCAGGTAGGACCTCTTACGTCATCTCGAGCACACTCGCTCTCCTTATGCCTCTCGAATGGGACCTTCGGGACATGTTATCCACACCTCCCCACCCCGGCAATCCCTTTGCTACACTCTTTTAATCTTCCAGGGTCATTCCTTGTTAGGGTCCCACCCTAACCCCCTTATTTATGTAATGGGATCACGTCATAGTCAAGAGTCAATAAAGCCCATATTAATAATTCTAAGTGGTTAATCCGCAATTAATAACGGAACCACAGTTAGTTGCAAATGGGTCGTAGTATTAGATAGATGGTATTATTAATACCACGGTATTGGCCTGTGGTATTGCATGTATGTGTCATATATAAAGGATAGAGACTCCCTGCGAGGAGCATCGTGTCTTATCTTGTAATCGAGCTCTGCTCTATTGTAGGTTGCCCCCTCGAAGAGGCAAGTGAACATTACTCTCTGAATAATAAAATCATTGCTATTCTGTGTTCTGGGTATCTTTTCTTTGTATATTTTGTATTTGGGTATCATTTGCAGGTTAAGAGCATAACAAGTGGTATCAGAGCACTTTCCAGGGCTGATGGGATCTCCATTTCGCAGCAAATTTTTTTTTGGCTAGAGACGTGTTTCGGCGTCTTTAAACCACGGGATCTATCGTTGAGCGCATAAATCTGCGGATTTGGGGAGGCATGCACTTAGGAAATACAAGAGGTGGTCACGTCTGTTGGACTCCCTTGTAACCCCTATGGGTACCCCTTCGAGTAGTAGCGCATTAGACAGAACCGCGCACAGACTGTCTTCCACGTATCCTATGGGTATATCGGAAGCCCCCTAGGCTCCTTTGAAACCTCGCCATAGATAAACCGTCGGCCGTCTCGCGGCTACAGTACACCGAGAACAGCACTCAGAGAGATTACTTGCCCGTACGATAGGGTAGTCGGGTTGTACGGCTAAGGGTACGGTCGATCCTCCTTTGTTAGAGCCCTGAAACATTGGGCCGAATACTACTGCCAGACCCTTATGTATATTGCGATCTGTAGCACCTGACACTCCTCAAGACCCTAGTTTCCTTTTCTATCATCATCTCTTCCAGATCCGCTTGTGCAAAGGAGTGCAGCAGCAACAGACATCAGTCCCAATCAGCCATCCCAATCTATTAGATCCATCAGATCCACAGAAGCAGTCAGTTCCGCCGCCCAGCGCTATAAGATCCGCCATTCAGATCTCTCAGATCCATAAGATCAGAGTCGTTGTGAAGGGTTCCTATACCAGGGTATAATTTTCGCAGGACTTTTGGCCGCATTGACATTTTGAGAATTTGGCCACTGCAGTATTGATAAGGGAGGAGTAAAACTCCGTTAGGAGTTTCCAAAAAAAAAAAAAAAAAAAAAAAAAAGATCTTTCGGGGCGCTTATTGGTGATCTAGCCCATCAGAATCAGGGCGACAAACTGAGCACGGTGGTACCATTCCCTTCTTAGTGAATTTTTTTTAGGTGGTCCCACTTTTCAAAAAAATCTGGTTGGTGTATCGTAGAAACTAGAGCTCAAGCGATGGCCAATGAAAGAATGGACAAACTTGAAGAATCAGTGCATAACCTCGACATTCAGCTTACCAGACTATGTAGCATGGTCGACAAAATAGTCTCGAAGGGCAAGGAGCAAGCCCACGAGGAGGAGTATAATGGCCATGAACACAATGAGGGTGAGCCTAGCCACTCTCCTCACGTCTGGCACACCCACCCACAACCCAGTCAGCGAACTCCCAAGTTGGATATGCATAAATTTGACGGTTCTCACCCGTCGGCATGGATAGCACAAATGGAGCAATATTTCAAACTAAATCGCATCTACGATGATGAGACTCAGCTTATGTTGGGGAGCATGTACCTGGACAATGAAAGGTGGCAATGGTGGGAATGGCAAAAACGTTGCACTGGAACTTTTAGGACTTGGCCCAAATTCACCAAAGCTCTTCAAGACCGCTTTGACCACAAATCATCTTTTTTGGGTCGTCTTACTAAGCTTCGACAGACTGGTACAGTGGGTGAATATATTACAGCTTTTGAAGCCTTAGCCTTCCGTACTTGGGGTCTATCAGATGGGTTCTACACGGAATGTTTTATCAGCGGTCTTAAAGAAGCTATCAAAGCCCAAGTCCTACTGCACCACCCTCCCACATGGACGGAGGCTTGCAAGGTAGCTCGAAATGTTGAAAGTGCATTAGCAGCCCAATACAATCGCCCAAATTTCTCCGCTAAAGGTCGCCCCCCACAGGCTCACAACACGACTCAAACACTTAAAGTCCAAAAGGTGTCACCTGCGAAAATGGCTGAAAGAAGAAAACAAGGCCTATGTTTCTACTGTGATGAAAAATACTCCCCGGGTCATAAATGTAAGGAGCCCAAATTTTTTCAAATTGATACCACTGACTACAGCTCAACAGAGGAAGAGCCACCACTGGAGGAACATGAGTCGCTAGAAGAAGACAACCAACAGGACAATGTCTCTGACGAACCAGTTATTTCGTTGCATGCTTTAGCAGGGATTTCTTCCCCTCAAAATCTCAAAATCAGAGGTTTTATTAAACATCGCCCAGTAGTAGTCTTGATTGATAATGGAAGTACACATAATTTCATCCATCAAAAAGTCGCAGAAGCAGTGCATTGTTTTGTACGAGCAGTTTCTAACTTCCAAGTTCAAATTGCAGATGGAGGCACAAGAAATGTGAAGCCGTTGTGAAAATGTAACTTCAAATGGGGATTATCAGTTGAAAACCAATGTTTGCCATACACATGGGGGGTTGCGACATTGTCCTCGAAGCTGACTGGCTCCGCACTCTTGGGCCAATCACAATGGATTTCCAGGAGTTATATATGAGTTTTAAGCAGAACAACTACACACATACCCTCCATGGACTCCAAGCGGGAGCCCCCTCTATCATTAGCTCGCATAGGATGGAAAAATTGTTAAAAAAGGGCAATCATGGAGTTGTAGCTCAATTTAATGCCATCCAGGCAGTCGAAACCAAGCGTCGCCAATTCATCCTGAGATGCAACAGATTTTAAATAACCATCTGCCGGTATTTGACAAGCCTCAAGGGCTTCCACCCTCGCGAGGGGAACATGATCATAGCATCACCTTGGTTCCAGGGGCCCAACCCCAAATGTGCGCCCATACAGATATCCATTCACCCAAAAGAATGAAATAGAAAAAATCATCAAGGAACTTTTGGAAGCTGGTGTCATTCGTCCCAGCATTAGTCCTTATTCATCCCAGTGGTCATGGTGCTCAAGAAAGATGGGGAGTGGCAGATGTGTCCCAACTTTAGGGCCCTCAATAAGTTGATAGTCAAAGATAAATTTCCCATCCCAGTGGTTGATGATTTGCTGGACGAACTTAATGGGGCTCAATTTTTCACGAAGCTGGATCTTCGCTCAGGCTACCACCAAATTCGCATGAAGGAAGTCGA